>VYXB01003808.1:90946-143198 GCA_013397135.1 Pachyramphus minor
AAAGGAATAAACACACAGGAAAAAAAATACAATCACACTTAGTCACACCCTCTCCTGGCAATGCTTAAAAAGGACTCTGGGAAGTGTGACCTGGAGAAGTCATTAGCACACCTCATGACTGCTGTCTGTCTGCTACGGAAGCAACACACCCAGGAGCTGGAAGGGTGAAGTGTGGTGAGGGGGAACGAAGCTACTCGTATATGAGACATATATGCAAAAATATTTTTTTCCTGGTTTCTACAGGTGGCATAACCGCAGAATGTGTTTGGGGGAGAGGAGCTGAGATAATGTGAAAGCACATGGCTCTTAACTGACTTTTGTCTGAACGATTTGTTCTTCATACTAGGCTGCTTTTGGGGGGATCTGGGCTTTTTTAACGCTGATTGTGAACTGACAGAGAAACATGATAGAGACTCAAGAGGTTTCTGAAGAAAGCCCTGACTGTAGTACTTGTGATATGATAAGGACTTAGAAAAACTACCCTTTTGTATAAGATTGCAAACCATGTGGCTAAACTGTTACACAATGTTTCCTGTAGCAGAACAATATTTATTGACTATCTTTTCATAAAATGACATATTTTGCCAGGTCATTGCATCATTCCTCTGTGTTACATTGGAATCAAGTACATTGCAAAATAGCTGTAGACTTAGAGCAACAACTGTTAATCTGAAAGAAAGGTAATTCCGTACTGGGGGTTACAGAGCCAGCCCCCAGACAAGAGAGTGGAGTGAGCGTATGTTTGTGTATTTGTATGCGTGTGTACGGTGTGTGTGAGGAGTACTGTCCAATAACTACCACTGGAAGATTGTCTTATATGCTATGAATATTTTTATGTTGAAATCATGTTTTTATATCGCATTGTTACAAATATTCGATAGATCTTTGGAGGTTTGTATGCTGTGCTAACACATTCTTTTTTTTCATATGCAAGCTGAGACAGTTGTTACCCTTACACTAGGGTGCTTTGTTTTGCAGATATCTTATGAAGTAGACATATGGTATTAATAAACCAGTGCATTGAGATCGTGTTATTTTACATGTTTGCAGCAAGTGTAATTAACAAAAAAAAAAAAATGAAAACACAAAAAGAAAGAAGTCTGTTTTAGAAATCTTGCAGGTGAGACAGGAAAAGTAATTCAACTATTTCACTGCTTCAGATAATTTTAAATAAAATCACATCAGGACAGGAAATTTCATCAGTGCTTAATGTGTGCGTAAACTCCCAGGTTTTGTTATGGACAGTTTTTTTAAACTCTTTATGATGTTTAGTTGCATGTTCTCTTCATATGATTTCAATTCTTGTATTTAATATACAATATAGCATCTTAAAGATCACTTCTAGGCAGTTGTAGTTCTGTCATTTATTATTCCTCCTCCTCCTGTATCTTTCATGTGTTTCCTAGAGATGGACCTAATCCAAAGCTCCCTAATGACTGGCATGATCAAAGTCCAGGTCTAATTGCTGTGGCTTTAACTTAATTATAATGATTATTACCCTATTTATAAATGTGCTTATTTTACACATATAGGTCAGCATTTTAGATGCTATGATCTTTGCTTGTGCTGCTGAATTCAGCTGAGGATCTGTCCCACAGTTCTACACTTTATTTCCAAAAATATTTTAAAGGAATCTCTTCCTGAGATTAATATAGTTGCAAAACCCGATTTTAACCATACTTTAACCACATGTGAATACTTTATCAGAGTTTTATTCTGAATTCAGAATAATTCTATTCTTTTTCTTGCTTTTCAATTTTAAGAAGACCTGATGCCAGTTATCAATTCTTCTCTGAAGATCCAAATCTCATAGTTTTGCCCTAGTTATGCAGTATTGGTATTGGAAGGTTTGGCCAGTGCTCAAAACCAAGTAGCGTCTTTTCACCTTATCCTCTTTTCACAGTGTTTTCTCCCTTCAATAAAACTGGTGGCCAGTTACTCTCATCGACCTGATGTGGAAAGCATGAAATGACTTTGCCCAAAGACACAGTTCTGTCTTTGTCAGAATATTGATGTCTCTATAATGAATTGAGGATGCCTGAGGGTTAGTTGGTTAAATTTTTTTTTCTGCTTGGGATTTTTAGGGGGATATTTTTTTAGCTGCCTTTTTTTTTTTTAATGCTGATTACTTATTAAAATAGTGAAAAAAATGCTGTATTTTCTTTGCTGATCACCACACTGGCAATGGATTCTATCTTCTGATAATCATAGTATAAGATCTGCTGTTCTGTTTCCAAACATACGTGTTGTCAGTAACACAGAGGTGATACTATGAAGCCAGTCTTTGAAGAATTGAGATAAATAAGAAAAAGAAACATAAAAGATTTGTATAGATGAGGAGATGGCAATCGGGCAAGGTACAATATTGTTTTCATATCTGTTTCGAACATATTAAGCACTGATTTTATTACTGCAATGTAATTATATCACAAGTAGGAGTTTTCTTGAAAATTCAGTATATTAGCTTTTAGTTTGTAATTGTTAAAACTGGAAACGTACACATACCTAAATATATCTAAAGATCAAGAACTCACCTTGTGTATGCGGTTGTATGAGCTATGAAGCTTTCTGTAAAAGTTCTTTCTTTTGGTCTGTCAAACGCTGGATGAAAATGCCTTTTTGTCAAAATGATCTTGAAAATGCTGTAAAATAAATATTTTCTATTTATTATTTAAAAATAGAACACCAATATGTTTAATTTTTTTTCCTGAGTAGAAAATAGTAATGTATAAGATTTAATTGTTCTAGGGCTTTTCAGCATCATGAATAAGAGATGGCGTGATACTCAAATGGAGGTAGGTATGGATTACATTGTGACGTGCAGGTGAGATTGTAGAGGGTTGGAGGATTTTTGGTTAGAAAACAAAGCCCAGCTTTTTGGTTTCCTCATAACAATCTGAAGCACTGTAGGTATGCATTCAGGCTGACAAGTTGTAGAAGAGAATTCAACAGGAAATGACAGGAAGTTTTGCTTCCCAAGGACGTGGGGAAACACCAACCCTTCTCTGGAGATAGTCTTTGAGATGTCTGCTTCTCCGATCAGGGAAACTCAAATATGCTTTCTTGACAGCTGTAAGTGACAGGCATTGATCCATCTGAGGCATTTTTTTACCTCTTCCTTTTACAGCTTCTGTATAGAGCAAAGTACTGGGACTCTTGACTCCTGCTCTGCAACTCACAAACACTGTGGCTTCTTGGTGACCCCTCAACTGTTGTGTGCCTCAGCATGATGTTTTTTCTGGAGTGCTGCTGATGTATTCAGACCCAAGTGGCAGTAACCATAGAAAAACTAGCTCTTTTTCTCTTTATGCTTGTGAATAGGCTTGTTCTAGTGGGTTTGGATCTGGCCTTGCAATAGCCCATGTCTGAGAGTTCAGTCCATCTACAACTACTGCACTGCTGGAATACAGAGAGTCACATTGCATTCAGTGGTAAGTGCCAAAAGTTTTGTCTCCTTGTTCATAGAGGTATATATATTTCCTATCCCTTTTTTTTTTTTTCCCCAAGAAACCTATTCTATCTATGTTTTAGTAAAGGTTCTGCTGACCAAGTGTATTCAATTACAAAAACATCCTCGGAGCAACACAGCACTTACTCCCCTCCTGAGCACCCAGTGCAGTGTTACACAAGCTACTGAAAAAAACACATCTAAAGGAGCTTTACACTGGGTAAATGGATGACTGGGCCAGGACCACAGAGCAGCAAAGCAGATTAGCATACTTGAGCTTTAGTCTCCAGCCTCCTGCCAAGGACAGAGTATTGGCAGCTCCACCAGCCTAGTCCATGCCTGTCCCCTCAAGCTCTGCTGAATAAGTCAGGTCTCTGGACCCAGGTTGGTGTGTCACATATACTTTGCACAGACTAAGTGGCTACCAAAAGAAACAGGCAATAAAAATTCACCCCTGGAGTGGTATTCATCACTCTTTGGGGAAAAACAGAAGCAGGTTGCTAATAGCTGTTGCTTCACAAGGTCTGAGTGGCTGTTAAAAATGCTTCTTACATGGGAGTGGGAAAATTGTGGGTTTGCAGATTGTATTGTTGTGGTGGTTTTTTTCCCAAATAAATGAGTCACTAGACACTTGGCAAATCTCTGTCTGCAAATCACTGGGAAGGAGAAGCAGATGCTGTCGTGAATATTTTTATCTATTTTTATCTGTGCAAGATTCCCAACAGAGATATTAGCAGAAAAGGAGATAAGAAATGTCATGCAGCCAAGTACCTGGTACTACCACAGGCCCCATATCTGAACCTGGACTTGCATTTTGGCAAATCCTGCAAGCTCCCAAACAGAGATAGCAGAAGAGGGCAAGAGTGACTGATTGCTGTTTCCAGTGCTACAGATAAATTGTACCCAACTCAAAAAATGAGGAAGGTGTTCTTTGCTTTTGCCAATTCAACTATCAGGTCTCAGCAAATCACACAAAAGGGGACTGCTCCCCATCTGAGAGAGAAATCACTCTTTTGTTCCAAGATCATTTGTTGTCTCCTCAGTTTCAAAAGTGGGTGTAAGCGATGTACCTCTACAGAAGTAAAATATCGTCGTGAGTTGTGGGTTTCCATAACCAAAAGGCCTCTAGGTAGGTGGAGATGCAGCTGGCACAGATACCAGTACAGACAGATAAGAGTTTAGGAGTGGTATGTATCTATGACATTCAATCCACCCACTTTATTTATTTCACACTGTGCAATATGTAGGTGGCATGAGATCCATTCCCCCACCCACTCCACAGTATGGTGCGTGGGACTCCTACCTCCCCGTGGTGCTCCAAGTCTGAACCAGGAACAGATCTGCAAGACCTCCTTGCTGTAAAGGTGGTGTGCCTGGGGGACTGGCTCATGGCAGGCGAGTCTCTGGTTGGCTCCCTCTGACTCCCTGTTTTCCTAACACAGGGTGCCTTTGCAATGCACCAAGAGTGTATTTTCCTTGCAAGCATCACCTAGATACGTGGGATTTCAGTGCTGTAGAATGCCTAGAAATAAGCCAGTAATTTAACAAGGGCTTATTCCCCAGCTTCCCTCCAACAGCCTGTGGTAAAGTCTCCCCACTACAGCTAAACAGACCTGCCAATCATTCAGCCACAATCCAGGGGGTGATGAGCCATTGCTTTCTGCAATGTCCACCAGCATATGCTGCCAAATGTCTGTGGTGCGTGTACAGCCACCAAGCATGTGCTTGGTGGAAACTGTTCCAGTTCCTCCCTGAGCTGCTGGTGCTCAGAGGTCTGAGTGGCATTGAGGGCTCACAAGCCTGCACTGTAGCCTTCACTGTCGTTATTGACATAGGGAAAGAGCAGAAAAAAAGATAACAACTTGCTTTTATCTTTCTTGCAAGAAAGACAGGCAGGAATGTGATGTAGAGCCAGTAGTGTATCCCTAAAGGCTTCACCTAGAGCCTCTCTTCTGATGAAGTCCTGACAGCTCTGGTGATTTACATTTCAACAGATCCAAAGAGTTGGCACTTCATTCTTTAGCTACTCTTGTTAGGAAATGATAAAATAGATGAACTGCAAAATTATCAAAGCAAAATGCTTAAATACCACCACTGTGAGTGATGGCTATTGTGGAAGCTGAATCTGAGCAATGTTTTCAGTATAGGAGTTTACAGTATAGAAGTTTTTTAATGGTCCTTTTGGACTTAAAAATGTACTGACAAGTGGACATCTTGTTATTTGGGGAAGGAGGCAAGAATGAGGGTGTTTTTCTGGGATGTATTATACATATTTTGCTTGAATACTTACACAGAACAATTAGACAGCTTTTTTATTTGGCAGGTACCTTGGTAATTTCTGAATTTTTTGTTGGTTTTTTTTTGGGGGGGGGTGGAGTTGGTTTTGGGTTGTTGGGGTTTTTTTCTTTTCTGCTTAAAAATAATGCCTGGAATACTTAGCAAAAATATTACCTGTGCCAGAATTTTCATATGCTTCTATGTGATGCTAATTTAGAAACTGAAGCCTTTAAGTGCTGAGATCCTCAATGTATATGAATCAGCGTTGAGTTCTGAATTACGTAATTTTCCTTGAAAAGCTGGCTGAGTACCTGTGTTACTAACTTTTGAGTTTACTGAACATTCATTTCCCACCCCAAGCTCTATTTTGCAGTTGTGAGGATCTTAGTCTTCTCTTTGGTTTGAGTTTGCTGTTGCTTGTTATTGTTATCCTTTGGTGTGATGCCTTTTCACCAGCCTTAGCATAACTGCAGATCGAAGTGCCTGTCAGGCTGCAGTTCCCCAACAGTGCCAAGAAATTTTACTTCTGAGCTCTATTTCCCTTTTGTGGAGGTAGTTATGCTGCATGCCCTGCCCCGCAACTTCCTGTTTGCCCTTGGGCGACAGGGTTGTTCACTTAAAAGCACCATCAAATATGAAAGTTTTGCCCTCCTGTAGTCCCTGACATCAGGATTTACACAGATGTGTGTATCCAGTGCTCATACAGGGCAGTATGGCATGAGTCACACTTTTGGGGATGAACTCAGTGCATGGCAGCCTGGCCCTCAGCTCTGTCCCCAGTTCAGCTCTTGATTCATTTAGTGACTTTGGGATGTTCATCTACCCAGGCGTATTTCAAAGTTGCGTAAGGGGGCTGGGTGCCAATTTACAATGGACATAAGTGAAAACTGGGCATAGAAATCCTTTAGATACCTGTAAGAACTCAGCCAGTCTTTCCTTCCAGCTCAGGTCAGGACTCAAGAAAGGGGTGTCTAAATAAATTATAGCCCTTTTATTCTCACCTCCATCTCAATTTCCTTCTTATTTCCAGTTACTTCCAGTGTCAAAGGAAGATTTGGGTTGTCTGTGAAAGCTTGTGGAATAAAAAGACACAATGAGAAGGCACGACAGCCACATCAGCTGGGGTTAGCTCAGGTGCTGCAGCCATATAAATCATCGAATAAGGCCACAATCCACAGCACAGTTAACTCCCAGGAGGACAGAAATGCCAGCAGGTCTAAGGAGAACCAATTTGCCCAGTAAGATCCAGGAGTTTCAGCTCCAGCATAGTGCTGTGCTGTCAGCCTGTAATACCACCATTGGCAAAACACTCTCAGCCTTTCTCTTCTTATTGCTGAGTTTTGTACGTTTTTTTGTTTTGTGTTGGGGTTTTTGTTTGGTTTTTTGGTTTTTTTTTTTGGTTTGGTTTGGTTTGGTTTTGTTGTTGTTGTTGTTGTTGTTTTTAAGCGATATCATCATCTTCAGTGGCTGCTGCACACAGGTCTTTCCCCACCACTTCTAACACTTTCCAAGCCTTTTTCTCCTTAATGCTGTTTTTCAAGATAGGTGTCAGCAACAATGCAAGGCACAACCTGTCCATGGCAGGGGGCACTTGGCAGTGCTGGAGCAGCACCAGGACCCAGGCAGCAAAAGCTTCTTTACACAGTACACTGCTTTGGGACATGTGTCTTGTTTGTGTTTTCCTTCTGCATTTAGAGCTCTCTGAGCTCTTCTGGCTGCTGGAAGCCTCAGCATCTCTGTTTACAGTGGCATGAACAACACACAGCTGGCAGAGAAGAGCACAGTAAGGAATATTTACCTTTTGACCTTAATTCCCCAGATCAATTGCTAGGATTTTCCAATGACTACATGCCCCATCTTCCTATCATAAGCAACTTGTCACCTGTGACACAAAGGAGCAAGCCTGAATGAGGAAAAAGGGGAGAAAGGCACTTTACAGTGCTAAAGGCAGGTAACTCTGGGAACACTGGTTTACAGAGACCAGGCATGAACCACAGGAGGTCCCCCATGTGCACAGTAGACAAGGTGCCCACACTCTCTGAGGGTGTCAGATAGGGCAGATAGAGCCCTCTCAGGCTCTTTGAGACCACAGGTTCACCAATGCAACCAAGACCTATGCGGTACCAGTTTGGGACAAAGAGCTTTGAAAAGAACAAGGACAGGCAAGGACCAGCCTCAAACTCCCTTTGCCTCCAGATCCTCCTGAGCTCCAGCCCTGGCTCTACCCATTGGTTTTTCTCCTTTCACAGGGGAAGATGCCTGCAGAGGGTTGCAGGACTCTGGCTATTTTTTTTTTTTTGCTTGCTCCAGAGGTGTCTGCTGATGCATTTTCATCTGGTGGCTAAGAAAAATGCAAGCTGAAATCAAATCAATGCTTGTCCCTGAGGGCACAGGAGCCAGGGGATGGTCTGTTGTCACTGTCGTGAGTGGGAAGGGAGACCAAGAGTGCCAATACCCAACAGTATGCATATTGCACACACAGTACACAGTGACAGAAACCAAGGGAGAGAAGCTGAATGAATGGCCTCTGTGAGCTGTTTCACTCTGACATCTATTAAGTCCTGCCTAAATCATGAAAATCCAGAATTCTGTCTGGGCTCTGTCCATTAGACCTTTATGTCTTGTTCTTGACAGGCCAAGCTCAGACATCCCTGTCAGCTGAGAATTCTCTTTGAGTTTGTACCCACTCTCACAGTGGGTCACTGGAAGAGACAACAGAAGCAAGACACAGAAGAGAAGAAGCCCTATCAGGCAACAAATGAATCACTCAGCAAGAAGAGCTAATTCTTAAAAGAGATGTATTGGCTACCGAAGTTAATAGCTGAGACATTACAAGTTTCTTCAAGATTCTTCTACTAATGCTTTAGCCAAAGGCTAAGAGTAATGCTTAGCAGAGTATCAAGAAATGAGAAGCCTCTGTTGTAATAACGCCATGACAAGGATTTCTCCATCTTCTGCTTTTCTGAGAAAATCTGAACCCTTTTCAAAAATTTTTAAGTGGTGCTCAAACACCAAAATTTTCACAAGGGTAATTAATGTCAAGTGACCAGGACAGAGGAATCAGGATCCATCTTCTAATATAAAAGTTAGAGGATATAGAGGTAAAAATCTTCTTTAATGCAGATTTGATGTAGTATCACTGCATGTGTAGAATAATTGAAGGGAAATTTCTGTCACTCCCTACTAGGAAAGGTTCACTCAAGCAGTGAAATATTAATTTTAATATTTAGTTTACCATACTGTAAAAAATTGCATCACAGCTCTCACATCAGGTGGGAGGGGCATGTTATGTACTGCCTGACCTAAAGAAGAAAAGGGAGAGGATTCTCCAATTATGACCATTTCTCCTAAAGCACTTAGTCATGTTTTGTTCCATACTACAGCAACTACATTTAGAGATGCAGGCTTTCCATGTTACCCAACTAAGGCTGAAAACCTGATATAGCAAGCTAAAGCGTGATGTTAATAGTCCAGGCAAGCCAGTTTTGCTAACTTTTCCAAGAGCTCTCTCTCTTATGCAAAACTTATACCTGCTGTGAGTGGCTAATATACCCAGGTCCAGACAAAGAAAAAAGAGTCCTTAACAGGAAACTAGGTTTGATTTGCTTCCTTTATTTTGAGAGGAAAGCCTTGCATATACCCATAAAGAAGTTATACTTTGTACCGTATCTTTCCCTAGAAATATGTAATAGGTATTTTTCAACAAAAGATCGAAATACATTTGCCCTACAGAAAGAAACAGTGTGAAGCTTGTTCCTTGGAGGAAAAGAGTAAGCCTGACAGAAAGCCTGATATTTGTAAGACCATATCCAGTCATTAATGATTTTGTAGTCAGTCTTCATCATTGACAATCATGTCAAGCCACAAAGAAAAAGACATTACTGGTTTTAATCCAATAACTAAGAGACATGATTCCACCTTTTAATTGTCAGTAAGCAGCACTTTCATTGGAAAATAGGGAGTAAACAAGCTTACCTTCTCATGCCTACTGAAACACTGAAGTTAGTCAAGACAGATTTAAGCCTCATGAACATTTGCATTCTCCATCACAAGCACCTGTGAGATTTTTAAGCTGATGCTATGGCATCTTACAGAATACTGTGTTTACACTTAAGCAGCTTAGCCCCAAGTCCTTTCTGCCTCTGAGATTCATGTCACTATTTATCCTGGTACGACACACTTCAGCTCTTCTAAGGCTTCTGGAAGGCTATGAGCACATCTCTCCTAGAACTTTACAGAGCATAAAAATTATGGATTCAGTCTGTCTGTAATGAAGCATGTTTGTGTGGGATGTAGCACTGTCCTCCCCATTTGGCAGGTGAGGAGGCTGACACATCGTATACTAACACCAACATTTGCAAATATTTTCATAAATCTAAGCACTAAATTCTTATTTTGACATTTAAAGAAAAAAATAGCCGGTTTCAGCTCTCATTTTCTCCTGAAGTTAATGATAGCTACAGATATTAAGCATACATGTATATAAAATATGAGCTGTTGATCTAACTTCTAATGGATTTAGGTGCCCTTCTGGAAAAAAAGTTTCAAATTATTGCTCCAAGGGAAGGATCTGGTAGCATGAGAGGGGATGTGTGTCACTAAGCAAAAAGAGAAGTGATTCTCCTCTTTCTATCTTATGATTATTTATTGATACTCCTCTTGAACATGAAAACCTGTTCTGATGTCACTTGGTACCACTTAGGTCCAAATCTAGAATTCTGCAATAGGGAGTGTCCGAAGTAAGACTGATTATTCGTCTGTAGTTTGGATTTCTTTTTAGATATTCCTTAGGTCAAAGCCTTCAATTATGTTAGCACACCTGCCATTTATAGCTCTCCCTCTCTTTTGGTATGGGAGATGGATGGTCTGTGTTCAGATAGTGAGTAGCTTCTCAATGTTTTGTTGTTTTTTCATGATGAGAAGGTGAGAAAGGTCTCTTTGCTAAGCCACATTCAAATTAATCATATTAATTTTCTAATTCTCTTGTGAGACATGAGGACACTTAGTCCCACAAAGCTGTATATAAAACTGAGACACAGAGAGAAGGGCCACACCATTAACTGTGCAAATTACACCAATTTACATAACATATTATATAGAAGTCATACATGAGATCACAGCTTTGTTACTTTAGTGCCACATAGGACTGCCCAAAGCTGGAAATAAGGCCTAATGTCTTCAGTTGATCAAAGACAGTCATCTGCTGTCTTTCAATCCCCCTCTTCATTCACCGCATGATTTTGATTTACCATATGATTTTCATTTACCTCATGAACCTGATTCATTCCTAAAACAAGTCCATCCTGTTACTGAAGAGAAAAATAGCCCATGGGAAAATGGTGCTTGCTCCCATCTTTAAAAGCTGTTTTCACTTGCCTATACAAAAGAACAAAACAAGGCTATGCTTTTTAAGAGTTGAAGTTTGAAGCCAGTGCATGTTAATACTGTTTATGTGCGTAGAATTTACCATCTTTTTCAAGCTGAAATGCAGCCTGGGTTTGCAGTCAGCAGCGATCCATTGCGCAGTCCCTACAGTACCTGAGTGGCTACAAGAGGTCCTCACCCCCAACATTGCCCAGTATTACAGCATGGTGGAATGCTTTGCCAGTGAGTTTATAAGATGTATTGGGACCTCTGACTCACTCTGGGAGAAGTGATCTCCATGTCAGATGTCTCTGCTTCCTCATTGATCTCCTACAACTTCCTTGCTCCAGGGAGAGGTCCCAGTCTCCATGCCCAGTACCTCATACCCCCTTGGCAGACACATTGCAGGCCTAATCCCCCACTGAATTTCAGTGCTTGTTAAAGAAGATGTGTTTTTTACTGACAAAGTGAAATATTTTATTTTACCTTTTAAAATTTGAGATTGGTTGAACTCCTGGAAAACCACAGCCCAAATAACAATATTTCAAGCAGCTTCAAACAAAATTTTACAGCAGGAGATGCTGTAAAGCTGTAAGGCAATGCCAAGGAAGCATTCCTCAGCAACACATGTTAGGGTAGACTATCAGCCAAATTCAGAAGTAAAGGAAAAGCACTTTTGTTGCTCTAATTCCTGTTCACTAGCATATTTTTTGCAGTCCCAAACTACTGTCAAGTGGTCTGTCTGGTTGCAAATCTAAAGGTATCCATTATCTTCTGATGTTTATTATGACTGTGTGCTATTTAGAGGAAAGAAAAGTTGTTCATCTGGGAATCACTTGACAATATAAATGGTGTTATTTTGGGCTTTTGTTGCCACTACATTTAATCAAGTGAGAGGCAGTCACTTTTTTTTTTTCTTATGCTATAGTGTCTCTAAGAAATCTGACATCTGCTTTGCCAGGCAGTGCTAATTTTGATATCCTGTCCCTTTATAAGGCCAGTTTTTAATCAATCTAGCCAAAAGGATTCTGCAGTAGCTTTTAACAGTTTCACGTGCTCAGGCATAAGGGGTGAGATACCAAATGAAAGATGTAAAATATGGAACGAAGACTGAGAATGCGCCTTTCCCATAGTCACTTACATGTACAGACGCTGGCAGCCACACACATCCAGCCCCGTTCCACCTGACAGCCTGTCCATTCCTTTTTGGTTTAACTGTGTGCATGTGCTCTGGGGCCCTGGTGTTTCACGAGACACTTTCTGTGGGAGCGTAAGCTGCTGGGGGGACATATAAGAAGACAGTCACAAAGGAGCTCTCAGGTCACCTATGTCTCTGGTTTTGTGAAATAGAAGACAGATTTATAATACCAAAAAATTCTAATATTTTAACTCATAATCCATATTATTTGTGTGAAGGCACTACTTACCTGATGCAGCTGGGTGTAACATGATATAATAGTCCCTAATAAATGACAAATAATTGGTATTGCCAAGTTCTTCTTTTCTTACATTGAAAATAAAATTTAGTGAGCTTCTCCATGGCAAGGAAAAACTCATCTGTGATCTGAAGAGAAAGTAAAATCTATAGTCCTAAAATTCAAAAATGGGATAAAAGCTATCCTGTGTTTGTTAAGACAGACAAGCATCTTAGTGAAGAAAAATGGAGAAGAAAAGAGAAAATGCTGTAAACTGGTTATCTTAGGCAATTTCCTTATAGCTTTAGCAGTGTATTGGAAATAAGGAACAAAAAGTCAGGTTTTTAAATATTTTAATTAAACTTTTCATTAGCTTACAAAGATTCCATCACTTCCCTCTTTCAGTCACCCAAACTTAAAAGAAATTTATATATCAACCAATAGGAAAGCAATAAAAAAATAAATAGATGGGCATTTTATGTAATTTGCAAGAACACTGCAAGTGGTACCGGCGGTTATCAGGAAGAAATATTATGTTCTCATATCTTTTGCTTAGATGCTCCTTCCTTTTCTTATTTTGTGATTGTCTCCAAATTGCCAATTTTTATCCTATAGGTGCTGAACCTGGCACTTTTTTGGATTCCATTAATACCAAGCTATTATTTCTGCACAAATAACTAAGGTTTCTGTTATTCTCTTATATGAATCCAGTGGGAGATAGAGATAATCACTCATATTCAGTAGTCTTCATAAAAGGTAATTGATCAGACATTGTGGTCTCATACAATCACTAAGCAGATAGTATTTATTATCCCACAGTGATGCACAGAGACCCCAGTCAACCACAGAGCATGTTATCTCCATAGGATGCCAATGTACACATGCAGTTGAGTGCCAGACCTCTTTTCATCCGGGGTTATTCACAAAACATGCTTGGTGATATATAATGCAAGGCTAACAAAGATGGCAGTATCCTCTTAAAAAAAAAATAGTCTGAGGTGAACAAAAATAAAGCATTTTTGCTGTTCAAAAAAGAAGAACTTCAAAAACATTTCATAAAGTATTATCTTGGCTGTGCTCTAAAGCACTTGAGTGCTGACTGCCAAAATATTAAGTCTCCAATAAGATAAAAATATCTGTGCATACGCGCACACGCGCACACATGAACACAAACATGTTCAATATGTGTCTAAAGACCTATTCAAATAATATTGAATGATTCAAACTGGCACAAGCATAATGCCTGCACAGAAGATGGCAATTCCTCAGTAACTGTTTGGCATGAGGCTCACAGAAACTTTGCCAGAATGAGATTCTATAAAAATCCAAGCTCTAAGCACATCTCCTGCCTTACTGCCACAGCATGGGAAGCACCTCTTTCAGCAAGACTTTACGGCTTTTTTTCAGATTTAGGGCACCATGAACCCTGTAACACACTATCTGCCACACTAATAGGGAAACTGCAAACACAGGTGAACCATTTTTCAGCTATTAGGTTTTAATATTTCTGGAAAGTTGCTGTAAGTTTAATTTATTAATTAATATTTTTTTGTTAAGCTTGTTCTGAAGGCAACTATTGCTTTTACCACTACCCAGTTTCTAGTGCCATTTTACTATGACACCTCTGAAAAATCCTACTTTCCCAAAAAGCCAGTGAATACCATAAAGAGATACTGTCTAAAGGCACAGATGGTTCTTCTCTTGGTGAATAAGAAACTAAAGAATAAGTGTGAATAAATATGGTAACTAATTAAAACCAGTCTTTGGCCACAACATGCAACTAACCCAGAAGCTTGGCAAGTGGCCAGCTGGTCATGACCATTAATTTAACACGTCCTTATTTTTAATTAAATGTCTGTCCTGTGAAAGTAGGAGAGAGAAGAGGGATTTAATGAAGGAGGGACCTGGAACTGACTTTTCCTCTGGAATAAATATTTCATTAAAAGCTCCACGCCAGTCAGCTACCTGTAAGTTAGGATGAGGCAGGGAGGAAGTCCGTACTAACTAGTTAAGAGTCTTGCAAAGACATTGCCACATTTTCATATCATAGAACACATCATACCCTAGAAAATTAAATGCAAGGATAAGTAAGCAAGAGAATTCTCCATGCTTCTTGGCCAAATAGGGCACTGGCTACTCCATTAAAATGTCTAATTGAGAAACTTCATGTGTTTATCCAGAATTTGAATGTGCATAGGCTAGTTTCTCTGGGTAAAGCTGCTCAGAACAGTGCATCTTGCTTAATTTGAGGAAAATGAATTTTCGGAACATTTAAAATTTTCCACATGGAATATTCCTCAGTACTGAGGAACTATAATCACTTTCTATGTAGAAACTATAGGAGAGTTTTATTGTAGAATGTTTTGGCTACCAATCTGCATCTATCTTTGCCTGATGAAATCTGTAATTTGAAAGCTTTGAGTTTATCCTCTGTAGGCAAAGCCTCATACTGAGCCCTGTATCTTCCTGCTATGCCATGGTTTCCTTTCTCCACATTTTCTATTAGAATAAAGGCAGCATCTGATTTATCTTTCTCACCATCTGCAGCAGTAGTATGCTATTTTACAGCACCCTGGGTTGAATGTACATGATTGCGCTGTTGGTGATGAGAGAGGCTGTATGGATTTTGCAGAAGGTAAAATTCAGATAAAATCTATGAGACATAAGAAACTATAAGATCTTTATGAACTTTGTGTAAACATTTGGAAATTGGGATTTAAAATGACATGGTTGACAGGGTATTAGCTAGAACTCCAGTTGAGAACAAGATAAATGATCAGTCTAGACCGAACATGAGGCCATTACAAAAATGAAGGATAATATTAGTGCATTTGGAGATTAGCTTAGAACTGCTGGAACACCCAGCTACTGTTGGTTTGTATTTCCAAATTGCCATGTGATCCTGATGGTGAGATACTGAGTCATATATCATATGACCTTTCTACAGACTGCATAATGAGTAGAGAGAAATACATTTTACATTCTCTTTTTAGTCTAAAAAGTGAACTTTCAAAATACTGATATTGTTTAGATTAAATAATTCCAAAACTCATTCAGTAAAAGAAAAAAATTATCACCATTATGTGTTTTAATGCTAGAATCACAGAAGGTGAGTGTGCTTTAATTACATGCTGTACTGTGGACCACAATTCTAGCAGTCAATTTTTAATTATTCAACCACTCCACTATTTTGGTGTTTAGATTAAAAAAAAAAAAGGAAGAAGAAACAAGCCTCTGCTAGATAAAAGACAATATTTCCCAGATGGATTGAAAAAGGCAAAGTTCTCACTGGATTGTTAAGAAAGCACAGTATAATTTGAATCTAAACTGAGCAAAATCAGCTGTCAAAAGCTTTTGTCCTTCAGATGTCAGTTCAACAGACTGCAATATTAATATGCAAATGTCACAGATCAAAATATACAGTTAACAGTGACATTTCAACAACCAATTTTATTAATCATATCAGTATTCTTTGAAAGACAATTTCAAATATGGGCACAGAAATAATTTAAAACATGATTTAAAGAGCAAGGGTTGTAAATCACAAAAAAAGTTTTTTTTAAATAGAAAAAAGGCTATTAGCTTTTGCACACAATCTGCTTTCATAAGACTACTGGAGGAATCCACCAAAGTTTGTCCATGCCGTTTTTCTTCATCATGTTTCTTCCATCTATGTTACCCCAAAAGACAATTTCTTTTTGAGTTTGGAAGCTGACTGTTCAGATTCACACGAAAATTTGGGTGAGGATAGAGCCAGTTGCAGGGGAGAAGGCAGCTCCTCATTGAGAAGCTTCTCTGATGGGAAGGTTGAGAAGATGCTGTGGGTTAGAGCTTGCTTCTTCCCAAGTGCACAAGGTTTACCCATACCAAGGAATTTGCTTTCAGGGTATGCGGTACTGTATGAACTTCCAAATTCACTTCACATTCACCATAACCATCATGTGAAGCAGGTCAGCAGCACTCAGAGTACAGTGGTTGCAGTGAGGCTGTCTGCAAAATGCAGCATATGTGGCAAAGACTGTTGTTGGGTCCAAGGGTCTGGCAGCAGCAGGCAGTGTGCAAGAGTTTTCTGCACAGCAGGAAGGGGTGCAGGCTTCTGCAGCTCCAGCTCAACATGTGCTGCTGTATGCAGCAGCTCCAGTGGCTACAGGGATGCTAAACAGAGTAAGTCAGGTCCAATATCTGGCCCTGAGTCATACTGGTTCTGCACAGCTTGAACATTTACAGTTAAAATTCCTTACTCTCCAACACAGACTAGTCATACTCGGATTGCCCTTAGGGATGGCTCCTGTTCCATACTGATGTTTGACCAACACACAGAAATTGTTTGGGAGGTTCCTCACAGGCATGCACCAGAAGACAAGATTGGCATCTTCCTCAATTTCTCTTTCATAAGAAAAAAATCCAAACAGATCAGCTCATGGACTTCCTCATTCCTTGAAATTGGTTGGTTTGAGATTGACAAAGTAAAGAAATACACAAAATTCTATGTTAGAAAGAACACAGGACTGTACTTGAGTGGTTGTGGGAACATGATACTCTTGAGTTTGCTCTCTATTTTAGTGCCATGCACAAACCCAAAATTTAATTTTGCTCAGTCTTGAGCCTTGGCCTTTTTTAGAGGATACATGGCAATAGGTATCAGCTGCACTAAAGAATTCAATGAAAGATTGCTGGAAACCACAGCAGATAGCAATACCAATATATAGATTACCATTTCAGGGTTATTATTCTTCAGGTTGCGCAGATGGTGGTTTGCTTAGTGCCTGCTCTTTTCAGGCACTGGCCCTAGTTTCAGGCACTATGTCATTTGCATCATTTTAACTCAAAACAATAGTCTTTAAATTTCACAACATTTTCAAGCTCAAGAGTGCCAGAATGACCTAGATAGTGGCAGACATCTGGAGACAAAAACAGAGAGACAGCTGGAAGTGCTGTAGATTATACTTACTCAAGCTCTGAGATTTCCAGTCGTCTTTGGTTTAAAACTTTCTTCTCTTCTTAGAGGAGTTATTTACTTCAGTATATACTTCACTTCTGAAACAATTGATGCCAAGAGCAAACCAGATTACTTTCTCAATCCAGCAGCACTGGTTACTGAGTTCAGTACTGAGTGGTGCTGGGAGCTGTGCTACATAGGCATCAATCTAGTTGACCAGATACTCTCTTCTATTCTAAAAGCCTGTCAATCTTTTAATTTATAGAGACTATCATGTTGATTTTTTTGTTGTTATTGTTGACATTACAGGATTCCAAAGTTTGCCAAGAAGTCCTGCAAGTTGCGTCCAGCTTGATATAAAGCTCCTGGACTCAGAAGATATTGTAGATAAAAGAGGGAGGCAGGTGCAGGAAAAAAATCCTGGCATGACATATTATCCATCACATGTGGCAGGGACAGGAGACAGCACAGCCAAGAGAGCAGCAACACCCAGCAGCTGTGGATGGGCCATCTGCACCAACCTGCTGTTGAGGAAAAACAGCTCTCAGATCCTCCTGCCTTCCCTTGTGGTTGGATAAAATGCTCACCACAATACTCCTTGGGTTTATTGCAGAAAGTAATTCTCTGTCTGATTTTCCCATGCCCTTTAACTGATCAGGATTCTTATCAGCATGATGCAGTTTTCAACCCAAACGTGAAATTGCAGTCAGCTTCTGTGCCAGGTATGATGGTGTGAATGTGATTGCAGCTGAAGGCAGGTACATGGCAGCATCACTCACAAGAGGTCAGACTAGAATGTGCTTTCCCTGCTGAGGAGCAGAGCAATCCTCACCCCACTCTGTTCATGTGAGCACCCAAGCAGGTGAGGCTAGAGGGAAGACTGGATTTTGCCGTGATTTTTATACCCTTCTGCATAAGTAACTGAGAATTTTCAGCCAGAAGGAGCACTGCCAGTGGTATTTTTAGTTTCTGTAATGTAAGTATCTTCTACTGTTTTTCCAAAAGGTAAACACCAAAGCCAAATGGATGCTGCAGCATGTTCAAGGGTTCATCCATCTTGAGTGGGTGTTAGGAACTGCTAATAGAAAGCATCGACAGAGATGTTCTCATGCTGAATGAACTCCACAAGGTATTTGGATGAAAAACTCAGCATATAGGAGTATCACGCTCAAATCCATTGCATAACGCACACCATCTCCTTCCTTCTGAGCTCTATAATGTACTGGGCTCTATGACTTGGTACAGGACAGGTTCAAGACATAGAAGACCAATGTCAGAGGTAGAGACACCTCTGTATTTCTTAATTAGCATTTAGCAGCCAAGTATTTTTTTATACAATATGTATCAATTTCTAGATGAGTTCTTGGCTATGATTTACCTTGCAATAAGAAGCAATGCAAGAAACCTTGATTTAAGGTCCTGTTCCGAATCAGAAGGCTCTCCATTCTATTATATTGCCTATACTTACTCCCTGGCAATCACACATCAGTGATATTATCCTGATTATGAACAGAAAAACTACTGTAGGTGCAAATACTTTTGCATGAAATTTGCATCAAAATGGAAATATTTCATTGATTTTTTACATTTTCAACTAGTTAGTTTTCAAGCAAAACTACTCACTTCTTAAATACCTTCTTAGTCATTCCTATCTAAAAATTAATATTATTAGGTTCCAGGTAGCGATTATATAAACCTTAGAATTTGCTGAAAGACCAGGGTTGTAAGACAGCTTTGGACTCCAGGGTTGTGATGGCACTAGGGCCACATTTAGCTCCTAGTTCTGAAGTTTACCTCCTCTTCACAAATAAGCATGTCTTTTCTTCAAAAATATATTGTACATATTGTAAATATTTGTAAATATTTGCGTACATATCCGCGTTTTAAACATCTATAGGTTTAACTATTTGTTCTGAGAGAAAAAAGCAAGTAGAAATAACTGAGGGGGAAAAACCCAACCAAACCCAACCCCAAAGCATTTTATATAATCTTTTTCAAGAAACTCCTAATTTTATACCTGTTAGTACTGTTCTTGATGTTCTGATAATTAAATGGTTTGACTTTATGACATAAAGGTCTTTTACCTAAATTTCCCTCTATTTAATTTTCTAAGCATTCGGAATATCCAAGATTTTTTTTTAATCTTCTTTATATTATTATTATTATGGAAAATATTTTTCAATTTATCCAACCTGCCATGAATTGAAAACCCAGTTTACCACTGCTTGCTCTGTTAATAACTGACTTCATGCAAGTAACATCATCTGGTGTTAAGTTTATCTTCTATCAAATGAGAACAACAATCCTCCATAATCCTGTTTCTCTGTGTCTTGGATGGAGAAAATCCCCTCACTGTACTCAGGGATTACAGGGAATGCCCATCCTTCAAGTATTGTTGGAGTTCATATAATAATAAATTTAGTTTAACTGAAATGGAACCAGACAGTCTTTCTCTTGCTTAATAATTACATGCATGATAAAGTGTTCTCAGGGAGGTTCTCAGTATGTTTAAAACTGAGTAAAGCTTTCATTTTACTCTCATGGAGCAGTCATTACAGATTAAAACTGCTTTATATTCACCTTATTTTCATAATTAAGGTTTTATGATACTGGGTTGCATTAAACTGCATTGAGTTTATTAAACTGTGATTCCCTTAGGTTGAGAAAGGAATTACAATGGCATGTGAATATTTCCATATTAAATTGACTGCTTTGTGCTCAGAGCAATATTTTATTATTTAATAATTTTAAGATTCTTTCCAGTGACAAAAAAATCCAGTTTCTTTGCATTTTTCATAGCAGCTTTAGCAGTAAGCATCTTAAAAATAAGAGCAGCAACACTGAAAAAGCACCAGAAGTTATATATACATAGTACTCACCTAAATATACATGCCTACTGCCTAGCTTTAAATACTCTTGTGATCATCCAGTGTCTACAACACAGAACAGTGGCCTTCTAAGTTTTCTTTGGGCCTGGTCTGCAATCTTTGTTACATCACTGCAACTTTTTGTAAACTAATCTAATTCATATGTGAAATAATCAGACTTCATTGTGAAGTGCTGTATTTGTTGACTGTACCTGAGATCCAGTTCTTCAAGATGTCCATTGCAATTTCCTGAGCATCTGTAGACTAAAATGGATCCTGTAAATTCTCAGGAAGATGCGCACAGTATGTTTCAAAATAAACTCCGAAAATGGAAAGGGCATTGCTGGCTGACCTTATTCACTAAGTGGATAAAAATGTCTGTGTAAAAATTTTTTATGTGGGTTACTTGGTACACAATTTGTCTCTTTGGTCACGATCCAAAGCTTATTTAGCTCAGTGTGAAGACTGACTATAGAGGTTTTAAATTGTAGTCGGCATCCCCGTTAAATCTTTTCAGCCACTCCCCTCTTTCAGACAATCTCAGCTTCATTTATCTGATACCTGTTTCTTGTCATGTCTTAGCTCCCCTTTTTACTTTGAAGTGGCACATTGTCTCCTTATCCTCTTCATAAAATAGTTTTGTTGTGTTTTCTGAGTCCAGGAGAAATTTAAAATAAAAAAAGGTCAAATATTTATTCTCACTGTACGTGGTATGCAATTTTATTCAAAAGGTTTAAGAAAATCATAGAGCCAAAGCCAAAGGCAATGACCTGATCTAGATCTCTGACTCTCATCTTTATGTGGCACAGCCCCACTGGAGAAATGCCTTCCTTGGGCTCCTGGTTCCTCATTCCACTGACTCCAGGTCCTGCCTCATTCCCATAGGCTACCCAGGGGCTACTGCCTTGGCTTCTCAGAGTTCCGCTCCAGATGTGCAGGGCAGAGGCAGCTGAGCTGGTCTTGCTCACCTCTTATCACTTGCGAGTGGTGTGGCAAGGATTTTGTGCTTGCAGTACAGAGACTCTACTGCTGTAACTAATTTACATTAAGAGAAGTGGTATCAGAACAAGCAGATGTCAGTAAGGCTAGGGAGAACTGGGCTAATATTATAAAGAATGATGACCACAATGTATTGCTCTGAATTGACATATAGGTGGAAAAAGCTTATCAGAACAGATGGTTTAATGTATAAAATAAGTACTTTGTGAATACATGATTAGACATGACAATCCTTATTGTTTCACACACACAGATTTTGATGGGACAAGTGATACCAAAATTTTTTTAATTGTGAACAGGGCTTTTTCTGCCAAGCCCCTGAACGAAAACTTAGCATATATGAATAGCCTCCCTGTGGGTCTGGTTGAGTCACCACACAGATAATATAAGTAGAGCTGACAAAAGTTGCCTCCCTTCTGTACTGTTACATCTGCTTTCATAATGTCATCCACTAAGATGACACAACTCTGCAGCACCAGCTGACATAGTTACCCTGTGCAGCTCATGCTAGACCTATCCCCCAAGGGTGCACCATTCAGTCTGGACACATCCTCAGGATTCAGATCCATCTTTAACCTTGGTAGTTCACAGTAAAAGTTAAGTCAGCCTGTAAAAACTACAACCACAATTGATTAGTCGTTCTCAAAGTAATTGTCAAGCATTTCACCTGATGGCTGTGAAACTAGAACTTATTCCATTAAGAAGTCAAATGATTTGTTCAAATCCTCTGTTCACACTTCTACCCTGAGAGCAGTTTAGCCCAGCAATGGCTGACCTTGCAGTCCCATTTTAGGACCTTATCCTCATCCTATTTCAGTCAATGGCAAAAATGTCAGGGAGGCAGAATAATAGTTTAGGAAAAGTCTTCATTAATCAAACAGAAATGTTGGCATCCTCCCTTTCTCCACAACCTATACTGCTGTTCAAACAAAGTCACAAATATGATGGTGAGAAAACAAAGGACAAGCAACACTCTTTATCTGACACATATGACAGGAAGTTACAAATGTGTTGGTTTTGACAAAGAGTTAGGTTTGTTACAGTTCATCATAAAAGCACAATCTTTCTCCTATCTGGAGATCTTTGTCTTTTTTCCGTGTGGGTGTGGATATCCCTTTGTGCAAATCGTCATTAAGTTGGAAAAAGAATCTGAACTCTGAAAATATCTCAAAATTGTCTAAAAAAAGACATAAGCTGTCATAATACTTTTAGAAGAAAAGATTGGAAAGATGGGAGAAAACTTGAGTGTGGTTACTGTTACAGTTACTCTTTGTCTGAACATCATTTTGCTCTTGGGGAAAAAAAAGTAACAGAAATTAGACGTTTATAACATAGATTATAATTTCCTACATTTCATAATGCTTACACACAAGTTTGATTTCAGTATCTGAAAAATTCTCATTGCCTGAGAGTTCTTACATGAAAACTAATTAACAATATTATGGCTCTCCTCACCTGTCTCTTGACTACAGCTGCACATGTGCACAAAAACTTTAAACAATTGTGAGGAAATGAAAATGTGCTATAATAACATGGTAATTAGATATATCATGTGTGCTTTGGTCTTCTGTAAATCAGCTCATAGCAAGAAGATGTCAGATTACTGGAAAAAATCTGACACCTGGTCTTACAGTGAACTTCAAAAAGAGTGAGAAAGAAATCTTGTGAGAACAGGGGCCTTGAGCCATACAAGTAATGATTTATATCCTTATGTTTCATGCTGTTTGGTGAAAATTGTAGTGTAAGCAGTTTTAAATTAAGAACAAGGATTATCACTGTTTAGAACTGAGGGAGTAATTGATTCATTCAAATAATTACATGTTACAACAAGTGAAATATGGAAATGTGATTAGTTTACAGAAAAGAACTGGAACGTGAAAAAAAAACTTACTGTATCTATAGACTTCTTATACTTTATGAGACTCATCTTACTGGAATCATTATTAAATACAAGTAGGTCCCTTCAGAGTTGTTTTTAATTTAAGGGTGACAAAGCTGAGAAACATGGTGCACAAGCAAGAGCTTGCAGAGTAGAAATGAATGATTACATAATGAAAGTAGATCCGCTGGTGTGAAGTTTCTTATCTGCACAGACTGCTCATTACATTTCACAGCAACCCTACAATTCAAGAAACTCATTGTCAAGCAAGTAAAAATACATCAAGCAATGCGTGTAATTCAACAAGAGAAGTCATTCCTAGTCCTGCTAGTCCTTACTAGCTTCTTCATGAGTAAGAAAGAAGGGACAGCCACATCCTGTTCATTAGCTGTTGAATGGATTTGTTTCACTGCAAATAAGGAGAGCTGTCTTGGAATAACAACCTAGCAGCACGTCATGCTGTGTGGAAATGTGTTTAAATGCTTACATGATACCTCTCCAAATAATATGCTCCTTAAATGCTTTGGGAACATTTCCTCTGTAGAAGTCCCTTGTTAACATTATATCCATGAGCCAGTTAACTCAAGGGAGTGAGGCCTTATTCTTCATTTTTGAAATACAAAACAAAGCAAAATAAATTAAGAGACAATGTACTTTAGGTTAGCATAACTTCATAATTCCGCTAAACTTGCCCATTGGCCATGTTTAGATTGTGAAGTTTATGGTGTAGAAGTGCCTTTCTTGGTGTCCTTTCTATATGCAAGTAGGCTGCAAGTGTTTGGCGGTTACAATGACAGTAATTTCCCCTTCTAACTGCAAATATTTCCACCACTGTGAGGTGTTTCACCACTGAGAGCTCTGTGGGTGTCATGAAAGATGTTTAATTATATGCCATGCATATTCTACCATCTCTGGTTTCAGTCTTTATACATGAGCTGCATGAACTTAGAAACCAACAATTTAAGTATTTAATTTTGCACCTGTTTAAAATACTATACCAGAAACCCCTGGGTGATTGTTCTCACAGCTGTACAGAGTTCTCACGGAGTGAGGATACAGAATGGAAAACACTGGTGTAATACAGTGATATCTTAGGTCAGGCAGAGAATGCGAGTTCTCACCCAAACTTTGAGCAATATCTAATGGTACGAGAAGCGCCTACAGACAGCAAATGCACATGCTAGTCAATGATGAAGTGGGAGGTTCAGAAAACTTCACTGCATGATATGTGTATTACACAGACTTGTTCTGGTGTTTACCAATCTCTGCTAAAGGCCAGAGTTTCCTTGCATGCAACCACGTTACCCAAAATGCCTGCAAATCAAAGCACATATGATCAGGTTTTGAAGTCTCATCTGAAAATTCTATGGGGCATATACCACATCAAGCCCATTTATCTGTTTCTAAAAAGATGAAGGTTTTGCTAATTATCTATTGATGTACATTCTAGACAAGCCCATTTCCTGAAATTCTTTTGAAAATATGCATTCCAAACATACTAAGGAAGACTTTTTAGCAAAAAAAATGAACAGTCGTTATGCATTTATCATATAATGATTATCATAGGATATATTACCTTTACTCTTTAACAAATGTAACTGAGCTAAATTATGTTAACCAACAGGCATATTTTGCCAGAAAATCTAAAGAAACTACATGACCCCAGGCACTTGTATAAAAGTGTAGAGCTTTTGGTCTCTAGAAAAAACAATTTATGTACTTTTTTTGGATGTCTGAAAAACATTAGCACCCAGTGTCTAGTTTAACATGACGGATGAAAGAAAATAATTTTAATTTACCTATTTAAACATTTTCTGCTGCTATTATTCCTGCAAATATCTGAGAGCCTTCATCTAAAGGTGGTGAAAGAGCAAAACCTCTTTATGTATCTTCAGATAATTTTGCCTTCTCAGAGCTAGAAACCCTACTCTTGTTGAACATTTTCTGTAGGAAATGGATATTTCTCCTTGTTTGCCAAGGCAAGGTGCACTTTCATTTGTCCATCAGTCGCTCCCATACCAGATCTTGAACATGAGCATTCATTTCAGTCATATATAAGAGGTTTCCAGCCTTAATTAAGTCCTAATAACTTCCAAAGAAGTAAGGAGCTGAATTTATGATATGTGCCCAAATCACACCACAGGAAAGCAGATCGTGCATTCAGCTGGGCAGCAGTGTGCCAGTCCATCAGTGGTCACAGCAGTTCTGGCCTCACTGCCATCCCACGTGTAGCTCTGTGCCATCTCTAGCACGAGTGATGTCTTCCCAAGTGGGTATGCTGAAGAAGTCACAAGGAAGAAATGTGGTTTCTGAAGTGAGAACAGGGAAGCATTAGACAATGAAAATACTCAGTTTCATTTTATTTCATCATGTCATTGAAAAGCTTGTTTAATTGTGGCATTTCTTTTTGTTGCTTCAGGGGTAGGACAACTGTCATCTGTTTGGGCTTTTATTTTCTGGTTGAGCTTTTTAAGATTACCAGTGCTATGATGGTGAACAGGCATGATGAATGTTCAAAACTGCAAAGCCGATGACAACCAAGGCTGCTTGGCACTTCCTGAATGAAAGTGGCTTAATCCAGGAGAACGAGCACTGGATTGGGTCCCAAATTCTAGTTCTGCCATTTTTTCCCTTCATGGCTTTCAGAGAGAATTTTGTTCCACTTCCACAGACATCAAATAGAAATAATGATGCATTTCATCTCATAGCAGCCTTATTATTATGAACATTAAAGTTCATGATTCATTTGGTCACGATTGTGCTCCAGTATACTCTAGAAAGGATCATGAGGAAAGAAATAATTCTGCATTCATTTCATGGTGTAGCCACTAGTTAAGCAACAAGGACGAAAATAGTGAAGACATGTTGGATTCTGTAAGCCTACTCCAATACAATGAATGGAGCTGGGAACAGGGAAAGAATATAGTTGTGCTACTAAGGACTGGTACATATATGGTGCCAAGTTAAAGTTGGATGGGCAGCCTCATTTCTGGCATTTCATAATTTCGGATGTTTGGCTTTTCAAGTGGAACATTATTTCTTAATTAAGTTAAAAGTTTCAGTCACCTGTACTGTGCCAAAAATGACCACTAAAAAACGCCCATCAAAGTGACACCATGTGGTTAGAATTTGCACTCTGTAGAATGAGCAGCAGTTGTTGGCATATCAAACAAAGAGGTAAAGAAACCAGTGGGTGGTGTGTTCTTCCATACTGCAAGTGAGGGGTGTGGGAGAAACTCCCATTGCTGTATGTGGCCAAAGTGTGTAGGTAACCTGTAGATTTTGCTCTCTCAGCAGTCATTTGATACAGTCTTAAAAATGTTAGGCTTTAGGTAGGAATCTAAGCTTTCCGACACTAATTCATAAGTTTGACAGTAAGCATATCCTAAGTACTGTCAAGACTAGCTTTTTGTCAGTCTTGCAGTTTTCAAAAATCACTAGATTTGCTCCAGGCCTCACGCCTTTATAAATATATCTTCACTGTAGTTGAGAGATACAAATTAAAGAACCATTGAAAATAAAATCAGGACTCCTGAAATATGTTATTGGTTTAAAAAAAATCAAAATTGCTGTTAGGTCAAACTCGTCAAATTTCAAACATCTTGAGAAATTTCCTGGAGGAAGAAGTAGAATAGTAGGTCATCTGAGGAAAAAAATAAAGGACTTTAGAAGACTTCTTTGAAGTAGTTTATAAGAGGCTGCTAGAAGAAACGTTTTCATTTAGGAGAAAAAGAAAAATGTTGGTTGCTATCCATACATGTCGCGTGACAAGCTGCTACTTGAAAAGACTGTTTGTGGTTGTTAAAACTTCATACACATCTAAGAACCAATTTTGAAAGAAAAGCTGTCTGATCTCTAGCACACATACAATCACATGTAAGATAGAAAGTGTTTGCTAGATCCAGCAAAAGAAAGTAATGTCAACTGTAGCTGTGGGACATTTTAAATAAACACCTTCTAAATGGAACTTCTATATATGCAATCTGTAACTCTCTGTGTTCTACAAGTGTTTCCTTCTGCTAAGAACTGGATTCTTTGGTCTTTTGCACCTATGACAGCAAGAAACTGCAAAAGTAGCTCAGAAGAGATGGTTCCTGAGCTCTACAACCAGCCAGCTTGTTGTTAGGAAGAAAATGTCGTTCATCTGGAACCTATGTGTGAAGAACTTAGTACCTCTGTCACAGAAAAAAATCACTGACTCAGAGTTGCAACAGCAAGAAGTGGCTTTGTGCTTTGTGGTCCATGATACTTTATCCCACTGAATTTACTGCATGGATGTTTGAGACCAGGTTATGACAAAAGCCATTAGACACCTTTAAAATTGTTGACATCAGTGTCAGTAATTAGAGGGTCAGACTAAAGAAACAAGGGAACGAACTGCAAACTGCAGCATTTCCGAAGTAGTCGGGTACTTTTTGTACCTGTAAATTAAATGACTGACAAACTAATAGTGCCTGATATGTAAACTTAACAGATTATCTTAAAAAGATATTTAGAGAAATTAAATTTCTTAAGTAGAACGTCTTACCAGGAGAAAATAGGAGAAAATAATGAAAAGAGGCATTGAAGAAATATAAATAGGTGCTGATAGAATATCAGTAGAAACACTTAATTTTAGGCTACAACAATTTTCATCATGTCTGGACTGTGAGATGTCTGTGCTGAATTAATTGCTTCTCAATGATGTAAAGCGTAACGCCTGAAAATATTATCTCTAACTTAAACAGATTGTGCTCACAAAATGAAGTACTTGGAAGTAGAAAGATTTGGTACATAACTCATGTTACCATGGTGAGATGGAAAATGAGATAAAGATTGTAACTGCACTCCAAGTACTCCAGTTGCAAGAACAATCCTGAACCTAAATATGTAACCCAGTTGCAGTTTTATGTATTCTCTTGGCAGTACTTTGAAAACTATCAAATAATAATCAGTCATTAATAATCCCTAGTATAAACTGATAGCAGACAATAAGCCAGATGCTCCTTTCCTTGCCCATTGATGCTCATGGAATTAGCAACATTTACATCCTAATGTTCAGCTTGATTGTTATTCAGCTAGTGAAAAGTTTCTAAATATTATGATCTGATATGGGTAGGGCTCAATAATTTGTTTTATTAGTTCACCTCTCTCACTAGCTATGGAGCTTAATAGATCAAAAAAAGCAAACAAGCAAAACCCAATGAACCTGGGCTTTTGAAACATTAAGTATTGGCAAATGTGCAATTATATACTGGCAAAAACACCTGCAGCTACTTTTTTAGAAGAACATATCAAAAGCATTAAACACAGACATTCAGTTACTGGGACTTATGCTTGGAGTGAGCCCTTTATTTCCTTTTATGTTCAGACAGTTTAGAGATGTGTAGGCAATGAGGTCTCCATAGAATAAATTTTGAGGGACTAAAGCTGCAGCTTAGCTAGATCCAACTGACTGTAGCTTATGTTTAACAGACTGCTGCTAACAATGTGGAAAACAGGCAGCGGTGGTTTCAATGATCACTACAAATAAAAGTAAAATTGTTGGAAAAATGATAAATATATAGAGAGTGAAAAGGAGCAAAGTGTACATAGAACAGCACCACAGTGATGAAAATTGGCACTGACCCAAGAGTCATGCCAGTTTGAAGGACAAGAATGTCTTGGGAGCCGACCAGAGCAAGGATAGATAAGCTATTGTCTTTGTCCCTCAGCTGATCAGCCAGCTGGCAAAAGCACACAGTCCCTGTCCCCTGTCTGCCAGCTCTCCATGGAGTGAGTGGTGCTGCTCCTCAGGAAGGATCTGGCAAAAAAAGGCACATACAGCCAGGGGCAGTTCAAGAACTGGAACACTGTGATGGAGTACGCACTCAAGAAAGAAAATGGCTTCAAGGGTCACTCTAATCCTATGTATACAGACACACCAAAACAAAACAAAACAAAAAACTAAACTACCAAAAAAACCAAAAACCACGCCACCAAAAAAAACAACGACAAAAAAACCCTTCCAAGAAACAAGCACAAGAAAAGAAGTGCTTTTTTCAGTGAAATACAGGTAGAGTGATTGGACATTAAATCCAGCTTCATTCTCACACAGTCACAGTAGTCACACACTGTATTTGTGTTCTAGATATGTTATTTCCACACTTTCCCTCAAAAAATGATGAGTGAAAAAACCCCACTATTTTCTTTAGCAAAATACCTTTTGCTAACATGGATGCATCAAATCTGAAGGTGTATCAGATGGAACATTTAGATGATAAGAATGCACCACTATGGAAAGATACAGGACATTCTTTTATGGTTGAGACCGGGGCAATAGCTATAAAACCATTGTCCAAAGACCTACAGAACACAAGAGCAATGGGGATAAGATGATGCAGTATTGCAGCAGAAGCTACTAGCTTTCCCAGTTATTAAGACTGGGAATCTCCACTATTTTTCCCTAACCTGCTTGAAACTTAAGCAAACCTTATTTATGCCAGGTGTCTGCCTCAGGCTGAAAACCTCTAAAAATTGTCAACAAGACCTGTTCAGCCATTTCTTAATAATGAATTTTTGGGAAAAAAATTACTTTCCCAAGTCAAATAAAAAAAGCCTTTCTTTAGACTGGAAAGACTTGAAATCCCATGCTTGGCAGCAGGATCTTGAAAACTGACACAGCAGTAGCACAGAGCAAGCTTCATGTATCCATAAAAACCCCTTCAAATTGGTCAGGGTGCTTTTAGACACCTCAGTTCAAACATTAATTTTAGCAACTCATCAGCTGCAAGAAAGACAGATGGTTGCAACCTAAATTCCATCATAATCTTCACATAAATTAGACTGAAACTACTGTTTACTTTTGTCACCATGTAACCTACTCCATTATATGGGCTCTTGGTCTCTTTAACGCACAGAGTAGCACTGAGGTCAACAAAAAAATACAGTAAGTATGGTTAGTGTCATTCATAACTTTGTTAGAGAAGCTTGCCTTTTTGAATGGGAAGAGAGAAAGGGCATCTTCATGTCTCCTGTCATTGCTGTGAAACTGTGCAGCAAAGAATACAGTGTAAAACATCTACATTTACAGCTGACCCTGTAATGAATGAATAAGTGTGATATATGTGTATGCTTATGTGCATATGAGCTGCATTTCCAGGTCTGCTGTAATATTGGTCTTTTATATTCTGTGTCGCACCACAGAAAAATAAGAAGCTGCCTGCATGTGACAAAGCTCATGCACATGAATGACCTCTAGAAAGTGGACTCGATGGGATGACTTATGGTGTCTGAACTTCCACACTTGCTTAAATGTGTAAGCAGAATGGGGACTTAGCATAACACAGTTTACAGAAGGTCAGAGAATGCTTTTTGTTTCAATTTTCCTACTTTGCTCCACACATAAGATACAACAAATGCTGTTGCTTTAAAGGGTTATTACAAATGAAATAAATTTTAACTAATTTAAATGAAATACGTGAATCAATGTGAATTTATTTACAATAGTATCCAGTTTTCACTCTTGTCACTCTAAGTATCTATGTAATTTTGTATCTATGTTTCCAAGTCACATCTTTAGTCATACTTCCGTAGCTGCAGATATTGCTGTGTGGTACAGGAAAAGTACACTTCTCAACAAAGATAAGCTAAGAACTTATAGATAAGAATGACACAAAACGTTATAGTAACTTTTCACCATAAAAGTAATTAGGATTTCCTAGTGCTTTCCAATACTTCAATTTAAAAGTGTTTAAAACATACAAAAATGTTTTCCTAGCGCAGCTTATGTCTGGTTGGTATCTACTGCAGAGTCCACCCTTGCCCAGCTGGCGATGCTACAGTTTAGTGCTAGAGTAAATCCTCTCACCTCTCTCCACTTTCAGATGCTCACAGCCTCCATATTTTGCCACGGTTGCTATTAGTTAATTATCACCACATAGGTCACTGCCTAGTCTTCTACACTGATGAGAGAATAAAATGATGCTGACTTTAGGGGAGAGATCAGGTGGAATTACTGTGGATGGAAAGTAAGGGCAATGAATGGAAGAACTTCCCTTCCTAGCACATGGCTTGGGAGCACTTAGAAGAAAAATGAGAGCATGGCCATTGAATGTGGGAAAAGGTGTTGGGGGAATTTTGTGAAATAAGGTCCAAATACAAGCTGCATTGAACAGCTAGTAAAGGAAGCAAGAGTTTACCATAATAATTTCCTCAGTATTTCAACAACTATTCCATCTTGCTTAACTGAATCCCAATCAATTGCTGTTCTTCCTCTTGGCCCTCAGTCTTCAGACCTGCAATGGCGCTCTACAAGTATTTACCAATTTTGCCACAAATCTGTCTGCCAACAACACTCAGGGGGCTCATTGTTCTGGTTCAATACTGAACTATTGAACTATTGAACTAGTATCTTCTTCAGAGTGCTGATAATGAAGGCAAAGAATTTACCATTCTCATCCATAAAGAGGAAAAAAATACTTGCACTGGAGACAATTCAAAACCTGTTTCTCTCAGTCTGTTTCCTACATAGATATAGATTTACCAAAAAAATTCAAGGAATAGATCAGCTGATCTTTGTACTTTCACAAGTGTTTGCCCCTACTTTACATGTTGCAGTCACAGCCAGGGTATGAAAGAATGTCTCAGTCCCTCATTGCTTCAGCAGTATGATATCCATTCACCTCCTGATAACTGAAAAGGCACAAAATACATTTCAAAATAACAGAATTAATGATAAAACAAATATAACCCAGAATTTGGTTAACAGGAAGCCTGTAACCAGAGAACAAGTAAGTTTGATAGCCATGTGAAGATGGTAGTCCATCATTTACTTGCACAGATTACAGATGAGTTAGTTGAGGAAGACTATCCTATGTCTATGCAAGACATATGTCAGACCTCATGAAAGAGATTTCTGTCTGGGATCATCAGGTATCTCTCCAGACATTTGCCTGGCAAACATCATTATTTGACATGATCTCTTCATGGCTGGTTTCTCTTCCTCTTCCAGACAGAAGAATTCCTTCATTACTGCACCATATACAGCATTATTTTACCAGCTTTAATAAAAATTACTACTTTTTTTTTATTTTCTAATATATATTTATGGTTGTCTAATAGTTCTGCATGTATGCATCCAAGATACACTTTTTCAGCTACTCCCACCACCCCCTCAGCTATGAATTTCAATTCTAATGCATCTACAGGGAAGAGTAAACGAAATGCATCCCTCTGCTTCAGGCAATGATGTGCCTCCTGCGGCTTTCCTAGTCTAACTGGCTGAACCTGCTGCTGTCCCTTTCTTACCACAGGCTGACAAGTAGAAACATGAAAAATTTCTCACTCACTTCAGAGGAGAAAAAGCTGAGTATGAAAGAAAGAAAGAAATAATGAAAAAAAAAAAAGTAAAAAATGAAAGGCCTAAACTGAGGTCAGGTGAAGAAGAACATTCAAGGGAAAAGGAAATTAAAAATAGGGGGTAGAAAAAGAAGGCAAAAAGGGAAGTTACTGAAGAATTACAGTTGGTATGCTGAAAATAGAAGGGAGATAAGGCAAAATAGTGTTGTAGAGGAAGTGGAGGAGAGACTAACATATGAAAGATTAGAAGAAGCAGTCTTGAAGGAAGAGAGATACAAAAGACATTATGGATCAGAAAAAAAAAGGAAGCTACAATGTTGTCTTACAAGCTGAGCTATTTGACCGGTCCTTCAGTGTTTGTTGTGTAATGATCATTAGGCTATTAAAAGTTCTAAAGCATTTCCAGTGAGCAGCCAGTTCCTTGGACCCACCTGCTGTTGGAAGCCAATGTTCTGACATGTGGATAAATAGATAATTTAGAAAAGGAACCCAGGGATGGGCTGACTAACATGAACAAACAGCAACTGTTTAAAAAATAAATAGTTTTCATTCAGATCAAACTTTAGCTTTTGGGTTGAGAGGATATAAAAAGCCTGTTTTGTAAGATACACATTTTCTCTTCCACATTCCTGACACCTCCAGTGCAGAGAAACAAACAAAAAAAAAGCCACCAAAACCACATAGCTCTTATTTTATACTTGAAATATGAAGCAGGTGTCTTATTTAAAGGCAACTAACCAGATAAGCTAGTTAATATGACCCAAAATAACCCTTTCCTGGTCTCCAAGTGGAGGCAACTGAAGGTAAAATATAATGTTGTATATACAATGTATGTTACTGTATCATAAGGTTAACAGCCCTTTTTCAATGGGGGGGGGGGGTTGTTGACATTAACTGACAAAAGGGAGTCAGTTAAAAAGTAGAATTACCTACAGAAGACCAAGTGACACCTAAATTTAGCTCACAATATGAAGATTACGTACCCTGCACCGGGAGGGTGTTGATTATTCTATAACCTCATACATGATGGATTTTACTGCACCAGAGAGACAGGACTGCAAATGATTGAATTTTTCCAAGCTGTTCCACACAGATATCAGACAGCTTGAACAAAATTAATATTAATGAAATTAAGGCAAATTATTAGCTCAGGCAAGACCTAATGCTATATGTTTGCATGATGCAACGTGATTAGTACTGATCAAACTATTAATCATGACAAATTATCAGTCACATTTTGCCCTTGGTGTTTTTTTAGTGACTCTTCTATGAACAGATCATGATTTTTACTGACTTCTTTGGTTCTGATGTTGGCTCATACTGTTCAAAATCAGTATGAGAGAAAAAAATTAACTTACAGGCTTCTTTTGTGCTGTTTATACCAAACCTGTATCCTTAAGTACTTGTATTGAGTTTATTAATAATAGTACAGTTGGTCATTTAGTTGTCTGATATGATAACTCCATCCCAGCCAAAACCAGAATATCTGTGTTCTCTTGTTTTCTTGCTTTTACCAGGGAAAAAAAAAAAAAAAAAAAAAGGAAGGAGGGAAGTAATTACTGTTTGACAGGTTGGGAATGAAGATTACAAAGACTACATCTAAGCCTGAGGAAGACAGCATCCATACTAAACCCCAACAACATCGTTATGTAAGCATGAGACAATTCCATCCCTCCTTGTTTTTTGCAAGAAGAGTGAAACTTTGGCACTGATCTGGGTAGAAGATCTTCAGTGCATACCAGGCAAATCACCTGTCTGAATGGACCACAGTGCACAACCCAATAGACATCAATATAGATACAGTTAGACAGCTTTACCAAACTGCATAGCGGTTAAAGTATCACTTTATACTATACAGTCTGATATAAAATAACAGTCTCATCTTCAACCTCCCAGCTAATGACAATGTCTCTTGTTTGTCTCATTTCAGGAACCCGTGTGACCGCTGCCACCCTCCAGAAAAAAAAAAAAAAAAAAAATTCACTTCACAGACTTTCCTTAGCTTATACTCTGATGTCATTACAGCTGGGAAAGTAAATACTAGTTGGAACAATTATCATGAAGTTAATATAGCATGACAATTTAAATTAACAAAATGAAACCAAAATCACTAAACACAATTTTTCTCCAAGCAGCTATTATCTTCATCCACTCCCATCTACATTGCATATACCATCTTTGTATGGCATGGAAGTAAGTATTCTCCAAGACATCTGAGGAAGTTTGGAACATTTTATGAAGCCATTGATTTAAAGCATAGCAAAGAAATCAGCATATGGAATAAACTGATGTAGTATAAGGAGTAATTGATTTTTTGACAGATCTATATTTTTTTCCTGGCACCACTACTTTCCCCCTGGAGGTATTCCTTCACTGCTAATCGGATCTTCACTTGGCTTTCCAGCCTGTGCATGCATGCTGTCCAGACAACCCCATAATATTTCCCTTTTGGAGTGGCTGTCATTGTTCTCCAGCACAAAATAGTTCTGTTAAAGTATTTATATGATAAACAAATATTACAGCATGGAGACAGTACCACCTAGCCACACAACTTCATCCTTTTATTGCAAGCACAAACACCTGGGGCTGTGTGTTTCATTTGGAGAGTATGTTGCCAAATATATTTTTTTCCTGGCACCCACAATCTGCATACATGGTACTGCATAGTCCTAAGGACAGGAAACTCATTTTATTTTGGGTTCTAACAATGTGTCTGTTTCAGAGAAGCTGCGGATGCCCCATGCCTAGAAGTGTTCAAGGCTAGCTGGGATGGGGCTTTGAGCAACCTGATCTAGTGGAATATGTGCCATGGCGGTGGGGTTGGAACGAGATGATCTTTAAGGTCCCTTCCAACCCAGGCCATTTTGTGATTCAGTGATTGTCTGGTATAATTTTTAAAACAACCAGAGAGTGATAAGTATTTTACTAGATCAGTTTAGGAACTGGACGGGAACAGATTTAGCTGTAGGTGTTCGATGGGTTTAACAGGAATCCTGCAGATGAGCAGGTGATTTCTTCCTGGTTACCTGAGCCTGTTCCGCACAACGCTACGTCACTGCTGCCTGTTTGCACAGGGCGAGCTCAGCACCACCCTTCCCATGCCCAGTCCCAGGCCTTACTGCAGGGCCTGCGAGTTCAGGGAGGCGGCTGGGGTACAACACCCTGCAGCCCCAGGGCTCCTAGCCGGTTAATGGAGAGGCGACGGGGTGCCACCATGGGTCACTGGAACCCTCCACTTGCCACGCATCCTGATAAAGCCCCTGTTTGTCCCACGGACCTCTCTTGTTACAACACGCTTTGCCGAACGCTGGGGAGAAAACCCGAGCGTTTTCAGAGACTTCACCGGGAGAAAACTTTGCTGCCACCGCCACTGGAAGGGGGCAGAGGATGGAATCGGTAGGGAGCTGAAACTTCCCCGGCCTGAGCCGTCTTTCGAGGCTCACCTCCCCCTACGGCCGCGCCCCCGCTCCTCTCTACCCGAACGCTTCCAACCCATCCCGCCCGCTCTGGCGGGCGTGGAGCCGAGGCAGCTTCTGGGAAATACGCAAACCTGCTCCTGCCCTGCTGTGTCCCGGTTCCCACCCGCTATCCCGGAGCGGCGGGGCGGGCCGGGTCCCTCCCCCTGCCCCTCCCCGCCGCCCTCCCCCGGGCTGGTATAAGCCCGCGGAGTTTCCGCGTCCTGTGACTGCAGTCAGGTGGTGGCCGGGGTTTCCTTCTCCCTCCCTCTGTCCCGCTCCGTCTCCCCCCGCCCGGCGAGGGCCGGCCCTGGGGAAAGTTGGAGGAAAGTTGCTAGCTGGGAAAGTTTAGAAGCGGGAGAGCTGCGGCCCCGGCAGCCCGGCGTCTCCGCCGCGCTCTACGGGAGGGAGGGAGGGCCGAGGATGGCCAGCGGGGAAGGAGCGGGGTCCGGCGTGCCGGAGTGTCGGGAGCACCTCTTCAAGGTGCTGGTGATCGGGGAGCTGGGTGTGGGGAAAACCAGCATTATCAAGCGGTACGTGCACCAGCTCTTCTCCCAGCACTACCGGGCCACTATCGGCGTGGATTTCGCGCTCAAAGTCATCAATTGGGACAGCAAGACCCTTGTGCGGCTGCAACTCTGGGATATAGCAGGTACGGGACGAAGCGGGCTCCCTGCAGGGTAAGCCCCGACGGTGCTGTGAAGCTGACTATCGGGGGCCCGGGGCCCAGCCTCTACGGAGGAAAGTGTGTTTTGGCAGTGAAATCTTGTCTTCTTGTTTTTCTCCTTCCCCTTATTATGTGCGACCTCTCTTGCCTGCTTTTGAGGCATAAGTAGAGGGAGGTCTTGACGTAGGAGTGCAGTTTTTGACTTTTTAGCAGCTCTGTGTGCTCCTGTTAGTTGACGTTGTGGGGCTCTTGGCTTGGCCCAGAGTTTTGTAGCAGTCCTGAAACAGCTGCTTTGCTCTGACTGCTGGATTCACAACTCCTGGAGGGTTCCTCCTCATACTGCTCCTCCTGACTTGCTTGTCTGGGTGCTAGTGGCCTTGGTTATAGCTACTGCTGAAATTAATTCATGGTTAAGGCTCTGTAATGAATCTAGAAGAAATAAATATGTTTTCCAAGTAGGTTATGTTTAGTAAGCATGCTTTACAGGTTAAAGGTAACCCAAACAGCTAAAATTGCCCTCAAAAGAAGTATGCTAAACTTTGTGTGTTTGGAGTCATCTCCTTGATTTAAAAGTAAACTACGTCCCTGAAACGCGGAGTGAGGGAATGGAACTTCTGTTATGCTTGGCTCTGCATTCAAATCATGCGTTTGTGTATTACAAAGGTACTTTGAGCATGTGGAAACAGAAAAGCCCTGTTTGCTTGTCCAAGCTGTGCATCATTCCTTTCCTCTATATACTTCAAAACTGTTCTTTAGCACCTCCGTTTCAAAGATTCCAACTGTATGCCTACCATGGGTGACTTGTGCTGCAGTGTTAAATGCTACAGAACAATCTGTTTTGCTGAGGCCTTGTAAGAAGTATGTCCTGTCAGCTCCTTAATCACCTTGGTATTTCTAGTTTTATGTGCAGCCCCAGGTGTTAACCTGCAGCTCTCTTCATCCATGTCTGCCATGTTCAGAATATATCCAATTTTGGATATGAAAAAAGACTGTATTTCAAATCCTGGTGTTTAAACTTGCGCTACTGGAAGACACAACCCTCGTAGTTACTGTTTCTATTAACTCCATGCTTTATCAGGGGAAGCTCAGAAATGAGGAAGTCTAATGTGTGGCTGCTGTAGCCCTGTGACAGACCAGCTTCTGTTCTTTCTGCTCTAAAACACTACAAATGTGACTCCTCAGACTAAAAAGCCTGCTTCTTACTGCCATATGCTGAAACACCCCGTGTATCTTTCTGCTGCTGGCCTGTCGGACAAATGAAAATATTTTCTAATTGCTGTTTTGAAGAGCATGTAAAATGTTGGCACACTTTCTCTTCTGATGGTTCCTTTTGTGGATCAGATTTAACTTTCTGTAAATCAATTAACAGTATCAGTACAAGCTGCTGCAATCCCCTGGGTGTATTTTAGCAAGTGTGGGGTTCCAAAGATAGAGGAAGGGAGGCTATCAGGATCTTGGGGCTTGGCAGGCTGCCATGCTTGCGTTTGACTTCTTTTCAGTCCCTAGTCACTGAGACTGGGGCAGGCTGTATGTTTTTCCAAAGCTATCCATTTCAACACATAGGCAGAAACTTAGCTGTAACTTGTAACAAAGTTTGGACAGAACCTGTTTACATTTTGAGAAGTTCTGTCAATATATCCATGTGCTAATTTCAAGATCCAGAAGACCGTAGTTTTCACTCTTGGTTATTGCCCTTAGCATGTTTCTGATACTTCTAGGTAAAGACTAGTTAAGAGCTTCTAATTAATCGCTGGAGGCTTGTGCTAATATTTCTGATAGATTGAAAAATTAAAGTTTTCCTGTCACTGAAATACTTTTCTTATTTCATAGCACTTTTGTATGAAACCTCCAACTAGCCTTTCCCTAGCAAAAATGAGAAGATACAACTGTTCTGCAACTTGCACTCCAAACTCTTAGTCTAATCTGGTAGTTTAGGCTATTCTGTTTTCAAGGGGCTGAGGGTTCTTCCCCCAATAAAAAAACCCAAAAAACAACAAACAAGACCAAGAAGGGAAGCAATCTTAATCATTTTGGATTGGCATGTGCTTAGCCAGTGTGAGAGCAACAATTCAGACTCTTATAGCACTTGATGTCTCAGAGTTAATAATTAAAGAGTTTTTTAATATCCATAAGAGTTATTTGATGGTCTCAAAACTGCTGAAGTCCTCAACCTGGGAGTGTGTTCTGCAGCTGTTTATGTACACAATCAGGAATATTTCCAAATACTTGAAAATGTTAACAGATATATTGAAGTTGTTAGTTAAAAAACAGGTTGAAGATGGCTTCTATATAGTCACAGAACATATTCTCTAAGGCACTTTATTGAAGTGTGTAGCACAGTGCCTGAGCATGTGATAGTCATTCCCTTTTAACTCATCAGCCCAGCTGTCTTCTGGCTTTCAACAGCTCATGTAGATAATTTTGTCTGCTGGTGTGTGCAGACAAACAGCTTTAGATCTCTTGAAGAGATCCGAATCTTATGGTAAGTAATGTTACATGTGACTTCCCTGCAAGCAATATGGTGCTGGCATTCCGAATTGATTTTGATGCATTTAAAAAGGCTTCTGAATTAAAATCTAACCCTTAAGCATAGAAAGAGAGATTACATGAGCCAGCAGTGTGCCCAGGTGGCCAAGAAGGCCAATGGCATCCTGGCCTGTATCAGGAACAGTGTGGCAAGCAGGACCAGGGAAGTGATTCACTGTATTCAGTGCTGGTGAAGCCACACCTGGAGTACTGTGTCCAGTTCTGGGCCCCTCAGTTCAAGAAAGACATTGAGGTACTGGAGCAGGTCCAGAGAAGAGCAACCAGGCTGGTGAAGGGATACGAGCACAAGTCCTGTGAGGAGAGGCTGAGGGAGCTGGGGTTGCTTAGCTTGGAGAAGAGAAGGCTTGGGGAGACCTCATCACTCTCTACAACTACCTGAAAGGAGGTTATAGCCAGGTGGGGGTTGGTCTCTTCTCCCAGGGAACCAGCAGTAAGACAAGAGGGTACAGTCTTAAGCTCTGCCAGGGAGGGTTTAGGTTGGATATTAGGAAGAAACTTTTTACATAGAGAGTGATCAGACATTGGAGTGGGCTACCCAGGGAGATCGTGGATTCTCCATCCCTGAAGGTTTTTAAGATACGACTGGATGTGGCACTTTTCCAACACGGTTGATTCTATGATTATTTTTAACTTGATCAGGGCTTGTACGTAACAGTTGCTCATAAAAAGCTCTCCTTGAAGATCTGGGTACTGCAATCTAAGGTTTTGTGCTTAAGTCAATGCTAAGAACTGACCATGTAGTTCTTTCATCAGCTTAAGACCATAATGCAGATACTGTGCTGGCTTCTGGTGTAATTGTAGGCAAAATAACAGGTGTTCTGCTGTGTATTGCAATGCAGCAGGTTTCTGGGTGACTTCAAATTCCTGTGCTAGCTGACGGTTTGTTTTGGTTTTTGGTTGGTTTTTGTTTGTTTGTTTGTTTGGGGTTTTTTTAGTGATTAGATAGTTCTATCAAGTAGAGCATGGCAATGTTACACTGTCTATGCTATTTTTTCTGGTGAAAATAGCTGCCTTGTAAGGTACAAACTAATGCAAATTTTTGCAGCAGCAGCATCAAAGGGAGGGGATGTGAAATGATGAAGGGGAAGAAGTGTAACTGTTGTACCTAGACTTATGTATTTCAGAGTTACTCAGACATTTTAGTTTTTAGACACCAGTTGTAACTTCTTGAATAATGGAGATGAAAAAGCTTGGGAGTAAGGCTGATCAGTCACTGTCAAATTATCTTGGTTACAATATGAACTATTCTGAAAAAAGCTGGGCAGATTACATGCATGTTCATACAGGAGCAAGCCTTTGAAAGCTTAGCTGCCCTTAGGCATTATTCCTGGGTGTTTTGTTTGGTTATGTTTTTTAAAAAAAAAATAAATCTTGATGTGTGAAGTAATGATCAATTTCTCTTTCTGATTAAATCCTGAAAGTGTTAGAACCAAGTTAACCACCTTGATCAAAGGGCATAAATGATTCGCAAAATAAATAAGACACAGGAATGAGTCATTGTGGTAAAGAGATGCAAAACAAAGGAATGTTAATGATAGGGAAGTGCTTTTATAGTCTGTTTCAATACACTAGAGATTCCTTCTTGACACACATGCTGTATTAATGAGTATACTGCACTGACCACAATGTGGTCAGGAGGTGTATCTAGCATATTGATGATACTGAGAGAACACTTCAAGGATTTTCTATGTCATAGAAACTTTGGATCTGATCTAATGAAACCAGCAACCGAGTAGCATTAGCTGCTGCTTTATGATCATGTTGATTATCGCTGTCACTCACATCAGCCTGTACAAACATGCACCTTGCTGGAGGGTAAAGATCATAGATGACCACTTGAGCTTGGCTTCTCGTGAAGGATGTCACTAATGGCAACTGGTAGACAAATTTGATTTTAAAGCTTTTGCTGAGCAATTCTGAATTAACTTCAGTGTAATAGCACCCTTCTTCCGGGACTTTATTAGACTTTTGTTGTAAAAATACTTATTAAAAATATAGTAGTGCTTTAACTGGAAGAGTATGGCTATGAAATAGGTCAAATAGAAGAGAAGTTATTGGACTTTGCTATTCTAAATCTGCTTTACATGCTTTCAGGAGTTGAATGATAAGACTTGTAGCATGCAAATTTGTTACTAAAACCTTTTTTGTCTCCTTGAGAAGATCTGAACTCTAAAGGTATATACCAAGAGGATGGAGAAATCAGATGAAGTATTTTGGCTGAATGCTAAGTTGAAGAAGAGCTGAAAGAACCCATCTTTTCTAACACTCACAAATGAGTGTTAGATATGGGAGTTGATGTTAAACTTTGAAGTTATTTAGAAAGTTTACTTGGTCTTATCTATAAAAAGCCATGGTAAATACAAAAGAGTGCAGGAAACCATGGATGTGGTTGACTTTTAAAGGCATTCAGGCTGTTCCAGAATGTGAGATAGCGTACCTTCATGTGAAACCCTTAGCTTCAAGCAGCTCAAAAATCCAGTTATTCTCAGTCTGTTTTTGTGCCACTGGCATGTCAAAAGGCTGCCGAGTTGCTTCTGTGTACCAGGTCATTAACCTGTTTCTTTAATTATGAACTGATTTTACTTATTTTTAAAGAAAGGCCTTAAGTGACATTAATCCATCCCTGAAAATCTATAGGGAGCAACCAGAAAACTTCTGCCATTTCCTATCCATACACAGCTCTGTGCCATAGAGACATACAGTCTTCAATTGCTTTGCAGAGGAGTCTCTCTTAAGTGTGAAGAGCTTGGAGGCAGCAGTCTCTGAAGGTAGCCAAGGTATTCTTGTAACAACTTGTCCTTACCCACAACATATTTTGAAGGGATTAAAATGGCAACTCCTGCAAAGAAACTATGAAAAAAAATTGCTTAGCTATGTGCCTAGTAAAAGTGAGCATAGGGTGGAGGCAGGACAACCTGCAGATAACTTGGCCCCAACTGTGAGGGAGCTTTTCCTCACTCATAAAGATCTGTTATGAGTGAAAAACATGCACATACTTAACTGCATGAGAAATGTATATGGACCTTGGAGTTCCAACCTTTTTCAGAAACTGGTAAGTTTTCTGTGAAGTTATTTCCTGGTTTATATGGTGATGAAGGTTCCAGGTGCAGCTGCCTTCATGTGGAGGTGGAAGTGCTATCATTTTGCTAACAGATGATGCAGGTCGGAAAACTCCCGGTCGGGGAATCTTTTATGTGACTGTCTACAGACTCATGAAGAAGACTTAAAAGGCTTGTGACTTAATTTCTGAGTGTTTCCTGTTCACACATGTTTAAATATAAATCTCATAAGAGAACTTATGTAAAGATGGTGTTGGCTGGAAATGTGCAAGACTAGCAGAAAAAGTTTGAGGAGGGGAAGTAAGACCTGCTCACGTTGGAAGATTTTGAACACTAACATAGAAGCAGTAGAGGCAAGAAACAACTGAAGGTGTACTGAATGTTTCCATCTAGAAACCACTCCTCTGTGGGAAATCTTGTGTGGGTGTCCTTTCTGATGGCTCTTCTGGAATAGCTGGATTAGGGTTGTGAGAAATCAGTTGAGAATGACTGGCTGTGCTTGGAGCTCTACAGCAAAGTATCCAAATAAATGTTGAATGTGTTTAAACTTGGGGGTTTTTGGTCTGTTTCCAGCTTTTAGACATCTCTGAATACAGATTCTGGATGTTTTCTTTTTCAGGAATTCCTCTGTTTAGGTGTACTTTTAATTAAATGCTCTCAAGTGAGGTATGGTTATTGGTCTTGCTGATGAAGGGCTTTTTGTGTTTTATCAGTGGGGTGCCAAATCATATCAGTGAAGGTTCTTTTGCTTAGTTCTATGGTATGTAGGAACTCCAAGTACTGTGCATATTGTTTTGTGCTAAACTTAAAGCCAGTGCGCTGATGGAATTCCATAAGCATATGGGAAGTGTTACTGTGGTGAAGTTGGTGTTGTAAGGTACTTTAGTATGGTAATTTTGATTATGCAAGGCAGGACTGTTCAGTTAACTTACAGTTATATGGTAAAATTGAGACAGATGTTCTTTGAGTGTCTTGAAAATAAGCTTAGAATTTCTTCATAGGGTTTTCTACATGTTCTACAAGAAATGGGGTTAAAGATGTCATCCGAGAAGACCATGTGATCTATTGCAGGCTTAAAAGAAAGTTCAGAGTATTTGTCATGCAGGTATTAATTTCTGTCAATGATGAAAAGGAACTTAGTTCTTGAGCTAACTCTATGGGATAGATGGTGCTTCAGCCTTATTTCCAAATAGATAAGGTTCATGTCACAGCAGTTGATCAGAAGCTTTGTGGTTTGACAAGATCACAATAAAAATGCTTTCCTAATACTCAGATATAGAAAGTAAAGGATGGATAGGTGTACCTCAAATGGCAGAGGGGCTACCTTAAATTCTTATGTGCACTACAGTAGACAGGAGGGAAAATAGTATATATCACACAGCATAACTAATTTTTGTACTAAAAACAAAATATAAAACAAAATAGAAAACTCTGCAGAAATAATTATCTTATGTGGATCATAAGCTTTTCTGTGGCAAGTATTAGCTAAATTCTTGCCTTTCATTATTGAATGACTCAAGTACTCAGAAATTAAGCTGGTTTGACAAGTCAAGAACATTATCCTTCAGAGACAATATTGAATATACACTTTTTTCTTAAAGGTTTACATGAATGTAAACTTCACATGGAGTTTACATGAAAGTAAATCAAGCTTTATCAACTCTCCTTGCATCAGTGTTGTATCTTCAGAGTCTTGGTGCTTCACCTTATTTGCATCTCCACTTTGCCTCTTACCAGTTTGATTTTCTTTGTACGTACACTAGGACAAGTGTTACTGAAGTACATAGCCATGAGTACAGTGAGTTTGCAAGTGCTGTAAAGGGATAGTTCTCAACTGTACACCTATGAAATACAGGAAAGAAAATAATGCTAGCAGCCTGGTTTCAGAAAAGGCTCCAGCATGCTGTAAAAAAATAAAATTCTTTCCTTCAGCCACCTAGATTCAGTCTCAAGCTGTCAGAGAACTCCTGTGGTAACCATTGCCTTGTTCTTGTAGTCTGCTGTGAACAGTTCCCTCCAAATACTTGCTTCAGAAGTTCGGGTATGATATGCCATGTTAGAAGGAAGTGATTTGCAGTAAGGGAATTTCTATTTATAGTTTTGCATGAAAGCATCAGACTATCTCTTGTGAAATTTTTGCACATCTTAAAGCTAGCATGAGAAGCAGTAAGCAGTGACTACAAAGCACAGCATGCTTTGCAATCAGCCTGTGGTAGAATGCTTAATGCTAAGTTCTCTTCTGGCTATGGAACACAGAAAACGGATAAGTGGCATGATATTACACTTTGAAAAATGATGGAATTTCAGGGATTTATAGAGCTTTTTAAGAAATAAATGCTTGAACTCTGTCTAGAGAAGGCTGGCTAACTTTCAATAGCAGGGCCTTCTACATTAGCAGGTAATGAAAACCAATATTCCTTATTGTATGGATTTTAGAAGCTTTTCAAATAATAGATTTAAAAGCAGCCTCTGAATGTCGCTGTAAACAGCTTATGGGAACTTGTTCTTTAAGTGCTCCCAGACTAGAGTACTGGGTAAAGTGGCAGCTGTTTGATACAAAATTCCAATCACACACAATGTGCCATGACACATTGACCATTTTAGAGATTAACATTTTTTCAGTCTCGTGATAAAGTTGTTCTTGAGACAAACTGACTTTAGAATTGTTCTCCTGTGTAGTGCTGTAATGCCATGCAGCATCACCGTTAAGTACACAGTGCAGCTCTGGCTGCATGACAGTGCATCGAAGGATATGGATTAGAAGGTGTCGGGCAGGAAATAGCTTAACTCTGGTGATGTTTGGGCAAGTCTTGTTAAAGCAATGTAGGAAGTACGAATTCATGCTGCTGCTGGCACTAATTGGACTATGTCAACTCTTTTTGTATACTAATGCAAGGAGAATTGTTCCATACATGCTGCATTTGACATCTAGTTAGAAATCATTTAGCTTGGTTGAACTCTGTTCTTCTGGGGATGGAAATCCAGGGCTTAAGCAGGGATTTTCTCTCTTGCTGTTTAGCAGAGATGCAAGCAAAATAGGTGAAACTTTCTGGTACAAATATGACTGTCATAGTGCTGCATTTATATGCCTAATGTTGGACAAAATCCACTGAACTGTAAGTGCAGGGTATTGCCTCTAAACTTCTTAAAGACAAGATAGTAAGGTGCTAAACTCAGTTTGGACAATTAATCATTAGATTAGCCCAAGGCTATGGGCAGCAATGAAAAGTTTATCAGCCTTGCTGCAAAATTCCCTGTAAGATCTGTGCAGTTGCTGGAGGAAGACATTCTATCTTTATCAGAGAGAATGTTATGCTTTTTCTATTAGGATGGTAGTTGTGGACAGAGTGGAAATCAGGTGTTTAGCTTCTGAACACTTGCAATTTCAGTGCTCTTGCTGTTGGATGCCATACTCCATGTGGGGTCTCACAAGGGCAAAGGGCCAGAATCACCTCCCTCAACCTGCTGGCTGCACTGCTTTTAATGCAGCCCAGAATACAGTTGGCTTTGTGGGCTGCAAGTGCACATTGCTGGCTCATCCACCAGCACCCCCCAGTCCTTCTCCCCAGGGCTGCTCTCGATCTCTTCATCCCCCAGCCTGTATTGATTCTGGGGGTTGTCCTTACCCAGGTGCAGCACCTTGCACTTGGTCTAGTTAAACCTCATGAGATTCCCATGGGCCCATTTCTCAAGCTTGTCCAGGTCCCACTGAATGGCATCCCATCCTTCAGGTGTGTCAACAGCACCACTCAGCTTGGTGGCATCTGCACACTTGCGGAGGGTGCACTCAATCCCTTTGTTTATGTCATTAGATAAATGTGTTGTTCAACACTTTCGGTTTTAACATACGGCAACTTTGCACTAATAGCTGAGACAGGTAAGAGTGAGGAGTGGAGAGCCATCTAGAGTACTGACAGACTTGGAGTCTGCCTATTCTCAATCTATGGCTGCTATCCATGGGAAAAAGCAGGTAGACACACTTGAACATGAGCAGTAATATTGATAGTGGTTTGGTTAACCTACTTCTCGCAGAATAATAGATCCAATCTGATTAGGTAAGACAGTTCTGGGACAAGCTGTGTGGTTTTGGGAGATGGGGGAAGGCTGTCAGCAGTGGTAACTTGCCAGTAACATGTTTGTATATCGCTCTGGAAAGGAACCTTGGTCAGCTCACTCCTAATCCTGGTAATGCTCCAATGCACATTAGATATTTGGAGAACTAGGAACTAGGTGATGCATCCTTAGGGCTGTTCTGGATATTTACTGTATTGTGCCAAACATCCAGCTGGCATCCAAAGTGTGGTCTCTTCCTGCCTGTAGCTCCTAAAGGGCTTAGGTGAGTTTTGAAAGTGATGGTGGTTCTAACTCAGCGAGAGGATTGGTCTATGTGCCCAGTCGTTCTGGATGGTGCTTTAGCTAAGATCAATTACACTGAATGACATTATTTGAGAGTTGGAATAGTAAATGAGGAAGGCCACTCAGCTGTTCCTGGAAGAAAGAAAAGGGGTTTCACTTATTGTTCAATTGTGCTTTTTTACTGTCGAGGTTGAATAAAAGCACAAATGTCTCATGGTCCTGAAAATTGACTGAAAATACTAACTTGTGGAGTTTGGCACTGAAGCCCAGAAGCACTGTGCTTGCATGCTGTGTGGCCAGTAAGGTCAGAGTAGTTGATAACAAGGACCTAAGAGCCATGGTTTTGGCAGTCAAATGAAAGTTAGTCTCACTGTCTCTAGTGACCCTTCTTGAGTTTTGGTATGAGTGACTATTGGTGGTCATGGTAAATGGCTGATCTGAGAAGGAGAATGTTCGTGTATTTCCAGACTAAAAATGGTTTATTATGACCAGTCACTATAGCTTAATAAGCATCCTATTCACTGCAGTGTATAGTAACTGCTGATAAAAGAGCAGAATGAGTGAAATGCATTAGCAGGATACTACTTCTATGCATTTTGATCTAACTGAATTTGGTTCACTAGATCTCCTGGTTACTTTCTTTACTGGTGCAGTATTGTTTGATAGTTTTGAGAGATTTTGTCTTAGTGTTATAGATAAGTTTTCCTGTGTGGCAGATTCCTTCTTTCTTCCTTGAACTTAAACTGCCTTTTCAACTATTTGAATTCTCATCTTCAGTATTCTGAAGGACAAAATTGGTGAGAGCTGTTTGACTTTATTTATAAACTAAGGACTTGGTGTTTATCAGACTTTTGGCAACTCTGTATTATTAGGTCTAGGAAAAAACTGCAAAGCTTCATTGCAGTGGTCAGTACAGCAGTAAACTACTTTGGAGTAAAACTCTTCAGGTAGTTGTATGTTGACTTTGGGGGGAATGCAGTCTAGACTATACATCTGTGGTTTAAGATTATTTGATGTGGAACAGCCAAATTTGTTAAAATCATATTTGGAGCTCTGGCTACCCATTAAGCTGATTAGCCTGTTAAAGATGACTAGAACTAATGTTACTTTAATGGAAAAACTATTTGTTCCATAATTTTTCCAGTTTTCAGGGTTTTATAATCCTTGGTCATCTTTTTTCTTCATCACTAATGAAACAGCTTCTGAAGGATTCCAAAACTATTAGTCACATCTGGGAGAGGAAAAACTTTGAAGAGCTTTGTCCAGTTGTCCATTGGTATTCTGCATGAGATATTTAGAGTTTAAATGCAACTAAAACAATTCTGTTTTGTGTGGCTTCACATAAGACTGAGCTTAGATTTTTACAAGGTAAGGGAATTCTTGGTATGCTGTTGGTATTGACAGAGGTAAACCTTCATAAGAAAAACACTATCTGTTTTTTAACACTTAAATTGCTTTTTCTAGCCCTGATTCCCATCATGTAGGAAGAGTTAAGAGCAGGAGTAATGGTATGATTGTGGGCTATATTTTAACTGTAGGAAACAATTACCACAATAAGTCACACTGCTGTAATAACCAGGACATTATTGTTTCTCCCTTACACTGGGAAAGATTGCTGTAGAAACTCTTTAAAATGTACTTCAAGGCAAGGTTGGCACTCTTTGACTTTTATAACGGTAACTTATCTTTTGCTGTGAAGTAAGGGACTAAGATAAAGCTTCAAACCTGGCCATATTTTTTTTCATGTAGTTTTCAACTTACAGTTCACTCCCCAATACAATGTAAACTGAAGAGTAAGAAGTAAGAAGCTTAGTTCTGATACAGTTCTTAACTTAACTTTATTCCTATAGTGCTGCTGTAGGCAACTGTATTAGTTCCTGATGTATGTCATTGTGCAAGTATTTCACTTTAAGGTTGTTGCAATTACTGGACAATATGGTGACACTATGTGCAGAGTCATTTAGATGTGAAAACTTTGTGGTTGAGAATGCAGAACTTTGCACTGCATGCAGTCACTTCCACACCCCTGAATAAAACCTCTGATCCATGTGACTGTCCTATAGCTTAGCTCCTCATTTATACCTGAAGCCCTAAAACACAAAGTATATCTTTGTGGTACCATCAGGTCACCATGTCAAGGCAGTAGACCTACCAGAATAGTTAGTCTTGTGATGTACTTTCTATACTGTTGTAGTAAGCAAGAAGTTTTTGCCCTGCCCTCTTCTTGCTAAGATTATACACACTGGAGATTTTAAATCTAGTTTAATCTGATCACTTCTAGCCTTTTTCTCCCCTGGGAGTATGATCCACTTTCTGCATTTCTCAAGACTATTGTCACATGTGGTGAACTGAGTACAGCAAACATCCTGCTAGACATAGGAAGGGGCATGACAAACCTCTGAACTGTGCATGGCAGAAATTAAGACATTTAGTTTTAAGAACAAAGAGAATGATGATCAGACTTGAGACTTTGGAGGACTAGTGTGTTCTACAGTTTGCTTTTTCTATATGAGGGTGTTGGTTTTTTGTTTGTTTGTTTTTTCTTTTTGCAAACAGAAAAGTACTCGCAAAAGCTCTGCCGGAAAGTCTTGTTAAATTTTCAAAAGGTGGTCTTGAATGCTTTTCATCCCCCTACAAGAAGCTTAGCATGTGCATTGTCAGTAGTGACAGGATTGTAAAGAAATTCCACTTAGTTTAAATGGCATTCTCTTTCTGTCATGCCATATACCTTTTACTGAACAAAACTCTTATCTGTATTTGGGCTGTATTTGACCTATTAAAAGGCATTTATCTCTAAAAATACAATGCTATTGAGCTTGTGTGTGTTTAAGGGAGATATCAAATCCCTCTAATGTAAAGCTTAAATCTTATACGTAAAGATAGAAACTTTCATGCTGATAATGCCCATGTTTTCTACTTTCACACAAATTAAAATTGTGAAAAAAATATATTTTTATGTGTTTAAAAATAAAACATATTTAAAAATATGTTTTTCCAAATCTAAAACTGTAAGAGTACTATAAGAGTTTTAACTTCTATCAATAAAGCCTGCTGGAAATAATACTTAAATGATTGTTCTGGACAGCTGAAGCCCATGGTTTCTAAAGTGGCTGCTATAGAGTACAAAGTAACATCCATGGAGGCTTGCATTCCTATCAGAACTAAATACCTACACATCAAGAAGAACCACTGTACAAGGCTAACCTCGTACAAGGCATCTGCATTATTCTAGAATTCCTGAGTCTTCAAGTTAGCAGCACAAACCCATTTATAGTGGCCTTTCCTGGTGAGGCCATGATGGGATTCAGCTGGTTTGAATTGGTAGTTCTGCTGCAAACCTGTTGTTGCCTCTCTGGTACAGCATATCTGGCTGACGGTTGCAGGGTGCTGAAGCTTCACATAGGCTGGGAGATACTGGGTCATGAGAAGTCACTCGTGTCAAGGAACCACCTGCCAGACAACCTTGGTTAGTGCAGCTCTGCAGCTTTTTGTGTGTAAAGGCATTGGGCCAGGTGGGTGGGGAAGACAGACTATGGTAAAATGTTGGGACTTTCTTAGAAATGTAATGGAAAAACTTACCTGAGTGATGATCACAGTTTCTGGCAAAGGCTAGGTCCCCTGGTATTTCTCTAGGAAAAGCCATTTGGTGGTGTTTAGGACTTGCCAAGTTTGGTTATGAGCTATACTTTGTAACTGTTTCTTTTCTTTAGAAGATTATATGTGATGCTGTACTAATTTGACTTCTTTTGTACACCTTAAATGCGCTGTTGTGCATGTTTTGTCAAGGGTTATTGCTACAAGAGTCTAGTATGGTTGCCTTGCTAGCTGTGTTTCTTTAAAGCTTTTTTGGATGGGAGGGCAGTCGGCAGGAAGGGATTCAGTCAATGATAGTGTCCTTCACTGTGGTAACTGATTGCAGCCATGTTTACCTACAGCGTGCTCAGCTCTCTGAGAAATGGTAACTGCCTGATAATCTTTTCTGCAGTTCCTAAATACCTTGGTTTTCGTATGCAGTGTATGTGCTGTGTCTACTCCTTGCTAGTAACAGTCTAGCAACCCTTTCTGCAAGTAATCAATAAAACTTAATTTTCTTACCTAAATGTTCAGCAAGTCTTCGGGAAAACAGCCTTAATTAAAGACTAAAAACCCCCCAGCATTCCAGCAGGGGGTGACTAATGGGACTGTTTCTCTTGCTGCTTCAGATTCATGTTCAGTGTAAATAACATGTAAATAACAGCAAGTGGTGTTCATTTCTGCACCATTTCAGGGCTGAAGAACTCTTTCTGTAGAAGACTGAGGTATAGAGCACTGTAGACTGAGATTACACTTGTCTGTTTTGTGGGCCTGTCCTATGATGTGAAGGGATATATTGCCTGAATTGGACACAGGACTCAAGCACTTTAACATAGTCCAAGGTGTTTCCATATGGCAGGAACTGGTGGTTAGACTGACAGCTAAACAAAGGGGAAGCTGTGAAGGAGCTCCTCATAGCTTGTGTGCTACCCTATGCAGTGACCGGCTTAATATAACTAAATTTGAGTGTAGAACTCCATTAAAAAAACCCAAAGCAACAAAATCCCCACAACTGCATCTTCAGAAGTGACACAACTGACCTGCAGAAGTAGCAAAAACCTTATGGTTTTTACTAACTCTTTCCTAACAGTATTTGATTTGTGAAAACCGTGGTCACATGGTACAACGATTTGTAGTAAGGCTATACTAAAACCGCCCTTTAGGTATAAGAGTCCAACCTGGAAAGATCTAGGGAGACAATGTGAGTTACTTGTGTACACTCTTTAGGAGACCTGTATTAGCAATGTAGCTCTTCCAGTGGCATAGTCTCAGACACAGTCTTGGTACCTGGCCTTAGAGTCTGTGGCATAAATTCTGCTTCAAAACTTGAGCTTTGAATATGGAGATAAGAGCTTTCCTCTTGGATGCTGCTTGTTCTCATATGGGATAATTAGCTGGTAGTGAAGAAATTCATGTGTCACTTCCATTCTGAAGAATATGCTGGCTACTGATGCTGTTTTATGCAGCATCATACTTTAAAGGGAACAGCCAGAAATCAAGCCAGCTTCTTCATAGTTCTCTAGAAATTTACGGCAGCTGCTGCTGCTTTCAGACAATTCTAACAGCTGCTTAGGCAACCTTTCAGGAAAATAAATGTTTGTAGAGAATGAGCTATTCATACACTGAAGTACTGACATTAAAATGAGACAATTGAGCTAGGAAAGCATGCTGCTGAGCAGAATCCCTTGTGAAGTTCCTTCATGTATTGAATTTCTGGCTCCTTATGAGAAGATAATGCCCAGTTCCCCTTGTATCTGTTTGCCCTTACTAATCAAAGGTGGACTTTGATTAGTATCCCAATCAAGTTTTCCAAACAAAGCAGGAAGCTATTTTAGTAGCCCAAACTTCCCAAGCAATGTGGTAGGACTTGACACCGCTATATATACTCAAGTATAAAACCATGTCATCATGGTCTGACAGTCCAAACAGAAGAATAACTGAACTGGCATGCTCTAATTCTACATTTCAAGTATACTGACTATAATAGTTGTACTAATAAGAAAAGGCTTTTTTTAGTTTACGCTACTCACTGACAATTGATTTCCTTCCCTGCCCCCCCCCCCCCCCCACCCCCCCCGCTTCTTTTTGT
>VYXB01003808.1:143290-180426 GCA_013397135.1 Pachyramphus minor
CCCAACCCCCCTGGATTTTTGTTGTGAATAATCATACTTAAACTATTCTAATAATCTTGTTTGAAATCCTGGGCTTGGTCTAGAACTTCTATAGTTGGAAATGGATCCAGAGAAAATCTTAGGCTTAAAAGATTAATTCAAAGATAACAGGTTTAGATAGAACTGTTAAGCTAGCTCCTTTTGAACTTGTCCCTAAGGAAAAATCTATAATATAGGTGACTTCTTCAGAAGATGCTTTGAAGGCTGTTACCCTTGAAGCTTGAAGAAACCCTTGTTGCTCACCCTTCAGCCAAAGGCTGAGTTTGCTTAAATCTGTAGCTAAAGTAACTAGATTTGGATATAAACCTTGATATTTTTTGATGAAAGAATGATTTGTGTATAGCTGTGCTGGTAATGTTTTTAGGCATTACTTCTCAAAGAACACTACTCAACAAATAAGTTTAAAAAAATTCAGTTGGGATTGCAAACTACCTTTAGCACCTGACTTGTCAGGTGTAATATATGTAATGGCTGTTACAATGAGCTTACATAGGATAAAAGAGGCAATGTGTTATGAACTAGACCCGAATGCTAAACTTATGAACTAAGCTGGTACAGTAGTCCATTTACACTGAATGCAGTTCATGCTTTAATATAAATATACTTAGTCACTGTCTTCTTTTTCAGGCCAGGAGCGCTTTGGAAATATGACCAGAGTATACTACAAAGAGGCAGTTGGTGCTTTTGTGGTCTTTGATGTCACAAGAGGCTCCACTTTTGAGGCTGTTTCAAAATGGAAGCATGATTTGGACAGTAAAGTACTACTTCCCAATGGCAGCCCCATCCCTGCTGTTCTTCTTGCAAACAAGTGTGACCAAAAAAAAGATGGCAGCCAGAATCCCTCTCAGATGGACCAGTTCTGCAAAGAAGGTGGCTTTGTTGGATGGTTTGAAACATCTGCCAAGGTGAGCATAATAGAACATGTTTTCAGTCTTCTGAGTATTAGCATAAGAATGGATGAATATAATCATATAGGAAATAAAATTATCACGTATAGGAAGTGACAGTCAAATCTCCAGTGTTCAGCCAAAGTTTGAAGTGGTGTGCAGGCTAGCTACATCCTGAGGAAGATGAGGCATATTTGGTTTAGATTAGAACTGCATCTTAAATTCAGAGACCCTTTAAAACTGTCTGGAGATCTTGATTAGTCAAGTTGGATACATTTTTTTTTCATCTTGCATGCATGAGGATCAGAGTCATTCTTTAAGTGTTAAGACTACTAAATGCTGTTCAAACTATCTAAAAGATACAGGTAATCTTTAGGTGCGGGTTTTTAAATTATAACTTCTGTCTTCACTGTCATATGTAGGAAATGGCAAGACTTGAAGTGAACAAACCATTTGCTCACTTATTACTACCCACCCACAATGTTGCTAAAGCACTCTTCTGTTTTATCAGGCAATGTCAAGACTGGACTGGATGCAAAACAAATTGTTCTGTATAGTAATTTAAGAAAGACAGCTGCTTTATTCAAACAGTTAACTTTGAGGGATTTCATATACTGTACCTTGTAGTCTATGGAATCTATCAGAGATAGCAGAGATAAACTTGGGGCTGCTTAGTTGGAAATGAAATCCAGCATTTCTTTAAAGCTCAACTTTTCCTTAAAATGAAAGATTGCTCTAGATCAGGACAATGTGGCTGACAGACCAGGTTACTGATCTGGCTGATAACTGTTTTATAAAGTAAGCTAAGCCTCAAGGTTCCCACTTTTCCCTTGGCTTGCCTGCTGTCTGTAGCTGCTGCTGCTGAACTGTCACATGATGATGCTTCAACTCTTTAAAAGAAAAGTCTGTAAGAAGAGTATTGGGGAAAAAAAATTAATAAGTTGCTTCTTGATCACTTTGAAATAAGGAAGGATACACAGTGAAAAGAATTAGCTAAATTAGCTAAGAATCTGTTTGCATTGGAATAAATATTCGCAAACTCATTCATCTGTTACTAAAAACTCATTTTTTTTTTTTTTTTAAGGCTCTCTATATTAAAAAAGAATAAGGCTCTCTATACTCAAAAAGTTTCTTCCGTGAAACTTTTATCTGCCCATAACACTGCTACTTATAAGCTTCATTGTGGGGTGAAAATAAATGCAAGTAACATTGGAGCAAAACCTAATGTGAAAGTGTAGTGATAGCTTGCATTTTAGGTGGCATTTAAGGCATCATGGTATAAAACAAGGTTTTGGGTGCACAGAAAAATCGAGATAGTAACAATTGTAGCTCAGTTATGAATTGACTTTAGGACTTGAAAGAGGTGTAGTTAAAAGAGCTTAGGAAAAATGCAGGACAGCTTTCTTGTTTTCTGAGCATGCCAGATCAGTTCATGATTTCAAGTCCTGCTCACTTGAATACCTTCTTAATTTGATTTTGCCTTTCTGCTCTGATACTTCCATCTTCAGTCTGGTCTTCAGTTATGTAAGTCCCACTCTCTGTAGGAAGAATATTAAAAGTGAAAACTGCAGACAGTATAAGTATTCATAGAAATATCTTATAGACATCCTTACACTAAAATGAAGAGAATCCTTCTCTGCTTTGGGCAGGGAAAGGTGCCTATCTGTAAACTGCCAAAAGCAGTTTGTGGCTGACAATCACAAGCTTTTCAAGTGCAGTAGTGATGGGTCAAATGTTCTTATGCTCTAACCTTGCTCATGTACAGTTTAGATCTACAATTAGAGAAGAGAAAAGTACACTGGGCTGGTATTTTCTTTGGAACCAAAGATGAGCAGTTCCAAACATGGCAGCCCTGTGGTGAAGTAACAGGTGGCCCAGCAAAGTCAAACCTGTGGCTAAAGACTGTTTGGTATTAGGGCCAGCTTAGACCCTGAGTAACTGGGATATCCTGACAAAGCACATCACTAGGTATTCTGCATACAGACCTTCTTTAGAGTGTATGTGAAGATACTTTTCAAAACATGCACAAGAATATGTAGAGTGGGTAGATGAAGCACTTGAGAATAGTTGTGGGTTTGAGGCTCATAGAAAAGGTCCCCTTACATATAAAAGTGCATCCAAACTGCAGCAAAAAGAGAAAAAGGCCCCAAAAGGCCTTTACAATACTATGAGCAGTGCAGTGTAATTACCTGTGATCTTTCCTGATGCAAAATAACACTTTGGCATTTGTGAGTCTTCCAAATGCAGGTGACATTTATATCCCTGACTGCCTACTAAATTACAGTCACAGTATTCAATTTGTAATATGGGTGAATAGTTTTGTCTCAAACCTTTCTGGTAACTTTTTTCCAAAAAAAAAATAGTGTGTGAGCAATGACCTGATGCATCTACACTTTGTGTCATGCTGATGAGACTGAAGGAAACTTATTCTTTTTGGACAGCTTTTTAATAGGAATGTGTGGCTATTTCAGAAAAAAATCACTGACTTCTTTGCTTTTTACATTTTTAGGACAACATCAACATAGATGAAGCTGCTCGATTCTTGGTGGAAAACATCCTTGCCAACTACAAAACCTTTCCTAATGAAGAGAATGATGTGGGGAAACCAAAACTGGACCTAGACCCATTGAAAGCAGAGAGTAAATCTCAGTGCTGCTAATGCTACCACTGTTCAGTAAATGTGATGGGATGAGCAGCAAGACTGTTCCTTAAATCAAAATGCTGCTATGGTGCTGCGTTGTGACAATCCATATGGGGTGTCTGGTACTATCTGAATTGGTGACTCGTTTGGGTGTTTACATATTCTTGTTTAGCATGAAACTGTGTATCTTGTGAGTTATCATTCCACTTGCTTAAATGACTGCATCTAAGCCTGATTAGTGTCTTCTTACTTGAGAACATAAGGTAGTGTTTACACTCCTAAAAAGGAACAAAGACAACATTCAGTGTCTAGTTTGCTTCTATGACATATGCTACATTCCAAATAGGACTCACTTGTCAAGGTTTTAGCTGAATAGACACTTGCACCTTTAAAGTAAACTTTTCCTTTGTCACCAGTAGTGTCCCACATTGGCCTTCTCACCTGCACAATTGTCCCTATTTATTATCCCCCACTGTGAGGGTCTGTCTCATTACTAGTTGTCCTGGACTGAAACATCCCAGAAATCTTGAAGAGGCCAATGACAGATGGGAGGTATCTTTCCTAATATGATCACTGGGACTGAGTGGAATAGATGGCTTTTACCGCTGAGTAAAACCAAGATGGTTAAATTATTGTATTTAACAAGGGAAAGACATGGTTACAGAGATACTAACAAAAATGCATCTCCAGCCACTTAAGGCAGATAATACTTTTCATACAAAACACATTAATGATACAATTGTACTGCTGGCACATAGTTGTGGTAACCTCACCTTTATGCACATCCAGAAATAAACATTCAGTGACTTTTTCATGCACTAACATGGAAAACTTTACCAAGAGTGCAAAAAGTACTTACCTTACTGTCCTGTGATAATGAACTTCCTTCTTTTTTCTTCTGTCTTGAGATAGTTCTGAATACCACCAGGAAGGAAAGAGGTCTTGAAGGAACTAGCTTAACTGGTTCATGCTAGCCTGAAAACCCCACTGCCCCAAGCTCTATCTCTTCCAGTTTTAGAACAGTGCTGTGCTCTTTTGCCTACTTTGAACTGATAAACTGGCTTATGAGTTTGTAACTGCATACTGAGATGCTTGTTTCTTATAACACTCATATGCATTTTTGGCAGCAAATGAAGATCAGAAGGATTAGAGAGATTTCATGGTTCTTGAATGCATTCTGGAACTCTGGCTCTGCCTGCCTCAAAGGCTTTGAAGCTCCTCTTTGTATTAAGGGTTTCTTCTGTCCCATACCTCATTGCTACTGACTTCAGAAGTCTTATCTTGCTTGGTTTGATGGTGCTGATGTTCACTTAAACATCAGAATTAAGTATGTGCAGGATTTGATATACATTCATCTATATTGAGACTTCTTAGGCTTTTTTTCTAAAAGAGTAACATACTTTTTAAGAGATAAATAAATATTTTGGGGCATCTTATGTATGTTGTTGGTATATGCTTTTGAGAACGTGACTCTTCCATATGTTCCACACTATACTCAAATGGTTTCACTGACATTTGAAAACAACTTTATTTTCTAGTACCTGTTATGTTAAAGGTTTATTTAAAATTACCACTGTAAGGCTTGGTATAAGTTAAAACTGAGTTTTAATTAGCTTAAGATCCTAAAGTAATTCAGATAAAAGTGTTCTTAGGATGTCTTCTGAGCCAACATCTTTCTCCAAGCAAAGTCATAGCAGTATGCTTAGGTGTTCACGGGGTCTAGTCTTAAACCTTAAACAATGGAGAATGTATGCCCCTTGCAAAGTTGTTTCAATGCCTGACTGTCCCCTGAGCATTTAACTAGCGTGAACCTTTGTAACTTTGATTTATGTCCATGGTCTCTTATCTTTCTACTGTACATTACTGTAAAGAATATGTCCTTTAGATTTGTGCAGACTTATTGGACATATAAAGCTTGATTGCTAATTTTTTGCATTTGAAAGCCTGTAGCACTTCAGAAAGGAAGTTGCATCCCATTCATGTTCCTTGTTTGATGGCTTGTCTGAGTTGTTAACCTTTCTAGCTAACCTGAAACTACCATAATTTTCCTATTCAATCACTTCAACAACTCCATTTAGACTGTAAACTCTTGACAAGGCATTTAATCTCCTGTGTACTGCCTTCTTCTAAACTTTAATTAAAGCCGTGCAAATGTAAATGCCTACTTTACTGGGGAAACAGGCAGTGGAGGTAGACTTTTTGTTTCCCAAACAGCTTTTTCTTGGGTTTGGTGTTTAGATTCAATAGCAGAATGGAGACCAAACTCTGAAGCCTTGGGACTGTACCTGAATGCATGAATCTCAGCTGGGTCCTATCAGTGACAATGTAATCCTATGCAGGTTAGTTTCAAGAATGTGTTTAAATTTCTGCTTGATGTGTTTCTACTGTTGTATTAAAGCACTTTACTCATTCTGTATGTAACTTCTAAACTTCTGCATGAATGGGGAATAGTTTAAGTTATTCTTAGAGACAGAGTGCCTGAGTAACCACTTGATATATGGTGATAAAAGGAAATATTAGAAAAGAAGTATGTGCAGTAAACCCATGGTATTGAGTGGTGAAACACTTTGCTCTTAAACTTTCTTCCTTATCTTAGTCTTAATGTGTTGCTACTGACCTTGATTCTAAACAGAACACCTTATTTGCTATAGAAACACAGTTCTCTTAAGTGTGTTTATGCCTTCATCCTTCTATCAATTGATAGAGGATTGAAGAAATGGGATTAGCAGTATGCCAGGAATAAAAATTATATTAACAAAATCCTAGAGAGATGATAATGACCCTGAATGGAAATATGTCATTCACTTGACAGTATGCAAAAGGTCACTTCAGAGTTCTTTGTCCTGTAGCAAAATGATATTGAATATAAGGAATATACTAGATTCAGATGTAACTATATAGTGAAGATTATTTGTGCCTGTATTGTTCATGGTCATCATGATGCTCTGTTTGTAGCTCATTTTACTGCTTCAATTTGTATAAACAGGAAAAGTATTTGGTGTATTTTTAAATACATGATTATGGCCTCTTTTTTATCACCACCTAATATAGTGTTCAGTCAGTGAAAACTTGTTGCTTAGACCTCCTACGTGGCTTTCATACTCACATGAATAAATTTTACCAAATGGTTATTTTATAATTTTGGTCTGTGTAAATACAAAATTCTTTCTGACCCAAGTACACTAAAAAAAAACCCTTCCTTTTTTAGGTAGAGATGATGCTTTGGATAGCTTTGGCTCAGTAAGTGTACAAGTAGTGCGTCAGCATCTCCGTTGGTTTTTTTCATTCTTTTGCAAAGATGTGTGAGACCACCACACTCATTCTCTTTATCACTGGGTAAATTGTCATTTGGTCTGAACTCTAAATGAAATTGAAATATGCAGGATTTCTGGCCTTATTGCCCATGTAACTGGGAGTGAAAGGTAGCTGCTATGTTTCATGTGGCATGTTAACATTAAGGGACTTTATTTGTCTTTTGCAGGTTTTATTTAGTGAAACAAATTGTTCAGCCTTTTGATAAAAGACCCAGGCTTCTGGTTTTACTTATTTTTCTTTTTCTTTTTTACTTGAACTTTTAACCTGTGTATTATCATAACCCTTATGAAAGCTTAACTTACGCTAATAATTATTGGTCTATTGGAAAGCTCATGTCTTCCTAAAGATTATAGGTAACATGGACAGCCTGTTAACTCTGTTTCTAAGCCCCCCTGCCCTTTACTGGTATGTATCAAAGTAGTAGGTGGTATCCATCCAGAATAATGGACTTTCAATCTCTTGCATTCAGATGGGTATTTTTGTATCAAAAGTGTCCTGTAGACTGTGGTTATTGAAGTACTGTAGTACTTGGACCGTATTATCCATTTCTAGAGATGTTAATACATCCAAACATCCAAGCATCTTTGGTTACAATGAGTGAATTTTAATTGACAGTACTATCCCAGCATTGATGTAGCAAGAAGTCTACCCATGAGAGTAGGAGCCCACGCTGATGCAGGTTGTCTCACAGGACTTGGGACGCTGTGGGGGACCCACACTGGAGATGTCTGTTCCTGAAGGACTGCAACCCATGAAAGGGACCTACACTGGAGCAGTTTATGAAGCCCATGGGGAGAACTCACACTGAAGAAGTTTGTAGAGGACTGTTTCCTGTGAGAGGGGCCCCATGCTGGAGTGGGGGAAATGTGAGGAGTCCTTCCTGTGAAAAGGAAGGAGCAGCACAGACAATGTGCTGCAACCCCCATTCCCCACCTCTCTGTGCCACTGGGTGGTGGAGGTAGAGAAAATTGTGAGTAAAGTTAAGCTGAAGAAGAAGGGAGGGATGGGGGAACGTGTCTTTAAGATTTGGTTTGTATTTCTCATTGTCCTACTCTGACTTGATTGGTAATAAACTAATTTCCTCAAGTCAAGTCTGTTTACCCATAACAGAAACTGGTGAGTGATTTGTGTTTGTATCTTGAGCCAAGAGCCATTTGTTGTATTTTCTCTCCTTTGTCAAGCTGAGGAGGGGAGTGACAGTGGCTTTGGTGGGCACCTGGTGTCCAGCTAGAGTCAACCTACCACACAGGCAAGCTACTTGGCTTGAAACTTAGAGAATTACTGTTTTCAACTGTACTTTGCCTCAAGATACCCAAAAATCACTGCCTTACAGTATTTAGTAGTTTAAGGATCAAGGACTTTATCAGATGGTTTACTGAGATGCCATTGTTTCACTGGGTTATTGTTTTAAGCAGAATTAGATGAGACTTACCATAGTTCTAATAGTGATGGTGGAACTTGTTTCTATGTCTGATGGCACAAGTGTTGCAAAAACTTCTGTAATTTTTTGTTTCAGAACTTAGAGAATGTAAAGTGCATTGTAGTAGTGGTTTTTTTTTTTTTATTATTTAGAGAAGATAATGTATTTTTACATGGTAGAGTTGGGTAAACAAGTTTAAATATACCTTGCAGACATATCAGTTTATGGTCTTATTCTTGACTTTTTATGAAGAGTGTTAATCACATTTTAAAAAACATGTATCTAGCAATCATATATTTTGCATTTTTAAATAGTACAACTTTTTGTGTTTAGCCTGTAACCTCACTTAGAAGTGCACTGAAGTTAATCACTGTTAGAAAGGATATGTTGTGACCTGCAGCATGCCTTTACTTTAGAACAACAAGACTTAACTTTTTAAATCTCCTGTAAAGGTTAAATTCTGAATTGTAAAAAACAAAATACTAGAGTAAAACAGTGTACTAGGGGATTTAATAGATTCTACAGCAAAAAGGTTGCACTATATTATCACCGTGTATTTTCATTTTAAAACCAGAAATTTTCTTCTGTCCCTCAGGCTACAGTCACAATTTCATTGTATCTTTTAGCCAAATATTTAGAATACTACTTCTTCTGTCTATGTCTCCATTTTGTAACAGTTCCAATAGCTAGAGTACCACATTTGCCTTTAACTCCAAATTTTAGGTAGGGTTTTCACACAGTATCAAACGCAGGAAGCCTTTCATTTTGACATAGAAAGATATTCTTGTTATGAATCATTAAACATAAAATTAACAAAAGAAAGGCAATGGCTCTGCATGGTTCTCTGAGCTACTTGACTTTTCAGGGGAGGCTGAAATGCTACAAAAACCATATCCCTGACAAGATCAGATGCGACATCGTACCATAAGATATTTTTAAATGGCAGCAGGCAGAAAACCCTGTGCTTAAGCAAAAACTACTTTCTGTTATTCAGCTGGCTGCAATTTTCTTCCCCTATACCTTGTTGTACTCCCTCAGTTTACCCCAAAAAATCTCTCATAATCCCTTCCCCCACTCTTCTCCCTGTATGATCTCCGTTAGGGCTTACTTAAGAGTTAACAAAATACAGCTGCTTGTGAATGGCTTCAGTCCATCTGTTTGAGGATGGTTTTGCTCAAATTTAGTTCCTTGGCCTATGTCACCTCAGTATGTAACTGTTCCTAATTGTGCACAGACTGTTCTTCCCAAGCTCTATCACATACTACATCCTTTTTAATTTTCTCAGGCATTGCCACTCTCCACTCACAATTGCCCTTTTTTGGATCACCCTTCAATTTTTATTCTGATCCTTTACTGCCCGCTGTTCCTGAAATGCCAATGCACTGCTATCTTCCCCCTGTTCACAGTTTCCTCACTGACCTGTACCTTCCTTATATCACTCCCAGCTACTCTTTCACTTAGTAAGCAGACAGAGGAGAGTAGTGGAAGTAAGGGTGCCCTTTTCTTGTCCTTTCAATGAATTAATTTCAGAACCTAAATTTTCCTATCATTTGATAAAAGAAGTGGGGAAAAAAAAAAGTCTCCAAAACACAAAAAGAAAATCAAAAGCCATTTTATTTCCCTTTCATCTCTTAATTTAGTTGCAACCTCATGCTTCTGTTCTTATAGAAGCCTCTATCTGATTCTGACCTTAACCCTTTTTTTCATGGAAAACTTCTCAGAATCACAGAATAGGTAATGCTGTAAGTGGCCTTAGAAGATCATGTAGTCATATGAAATTTTCTGTATGTAAGTTTTCACATTGATTCTAATCCTGTCACTTGGCACCTCTGAGAAGAATCTGAATGTCTTCAGTTTACTCTTCAGTTATTTCTAATTAAGGTTTGCCACTCTACCACACTCCCAGGCCTTCTCTTAAGGCAAAAACTTTTCCCTATCTTGTTCTGAAACCCTTGTGCCTTCTGTAAAATCATAGGAGAGTTAAATCTGGGCTGCAAGACCCCTGAGAACGGTTTTGGTAGTGTTCCTGTTCATAATTACTCTCTTTCTGCTCTCTCCAACTAGTACTTGTAGCCTCTTACACCAATCTTTTATAGATACTTTTCTATGGTATTTTCTCTGCCCAGTAAGTATAGGAAAGAAATGGGGATTCAGAGGAATACATGGAAATCACAGATTATGAGGTGTTTTTACCTGCAGTCTGCATCACAAACTCAGTCCTATAAATTCCAGCCCAGTCTACAACGTGACATCAGCATCTGGCATGGTGTGGAGGTTAAAAACAGTGTGTTGGTACTGAAGAGGTAGCCAAATGTTTGAACTCACATCTCTCTTTGCTGTTTGTGTCTTGATTTTTTTTTGTTTGTCTGTTTTGTTTGTTTTAATCAGTATGCCCTAATAAATATTTAATAGCATAATTATATGAAGAGAAGACCAACTGTTCAGTTTATTAAAGAATAAATAAACTTGAAATGTTTATTTGGTTCCCAAGTGAGAAGTGTCCCAAAGTACCTTATTTAGAATGGATGCTGCTGGACATAATGCTGAAGGAAATGCCAAGATATGGAAAAATTCTCCACTTTAAAATTTATGAGTATATATCTGGCTGCCTGTCATCTTCATATAAATCAAGATCTGACATTTGACTAAAACAAGCCTCCTGATGTAGCAACAACTGCATATTTTTCCTCTTATTTTTTATCTACTTTTGCTCTCTGCAATTTGACAAATAGATATTCATTGTTTTTTTTAATATATTTCAAAAAGACTTTGAATGAAGAAGTATGTTAAGTTTTATCAAGATTTTTTCATCATTCACTACAGACTGGGAAACAGCAAGTAGGTTAAGAGAAATATGAGCTGTTGCTAATAATCTAATCTTGGGCATGTATCTGAAAAAGTCTGTGTATAAACTAAGTGGAAGTCAACTATCTGCTGAATTTAAAACCAGCAGATTAATGTTAGTTTTACCTGACCTTGGTGGAATTCCATTCAATGTGGTAATCATAGGCTTCATATCAGGAATTAATTAGTTGCACTATTTGGAAATAAAAAAAAAAACAAACACCAAACGTGCACAATCTAGCTCTAAAATTTCTCTAGGCTGCTAGGGCACTGCTGACTTATTCAGCTTGCCGTCGACCACGACCCTCAGGTCCCTTTCCGCATGCTGCTTTCCAGTCTCTCATTCCCTAGTCTGTACCTATATCTAGGGTTGCCCTGCCCCACTTGCACACTGCGTTTCTTGTCTCTTTTTTTCTTTTTTTTTTAAAAACTTCATGCGGTTGGTGATTGCCCATCTCTCTAATTTGTCGATGTCTCTCTGCAGGGCCTCCCTACATTCGAGGGAGCCGACAGCTCCTCCTAATTTGGTACCACTGGCAAACAAATTACTTGCTTTGGAAAGACCCTTGAAGCTGCCGCAGAAGCTCAGAAGGCGGTGTCTATCACCGTCGAAGCCAAACCTTTGCCCGCAAAGGCACTTCACACCCTGGTTTGGGCTCCTTGAACGTGAAGCAGGCGGCGATGATCGCGTCCGCGCTCCCCTCGCCGTCCCAGGGTGGGGACGGGCTCGGCCGCTCCCGCGCGGGAGGGGTTCCCGCCGGGACTCCCGCGGGGCACCGCGGTAGCGCCGGGGCGGTGCCGGACCCGCCGCCTCGGGCCGGTGGGGTCGCCGGGCAACGCGGCGGACGCGGCGGGACCGCCCCGTGGCCATGTCCTCCAAGGGGAGCAAGAAGGATCTCGGCAGCCATATCAGCGCCTCCCCCAATGCGTGAGCGCCCCGAGGGGGAGGGAGGGCACGGGAGGAGGGCTGCGCCCGCCGGCCGCCTGGACACTGCCGGGGCGCGCCGGGGAACATACCGGGATGCCCGACCGGGGCGCCCTCTTGGCCGGTTGGAACTTTCTCCCGAGGCTTCCCTTTCTCGGGACCGGGCGGCTTCGTCCGTGCGCACCTGTGCGTGGCGGCCGTGTCGCCATGGCAGCGGCAGACACGGGTGCGGGCCCTTGGTGCTGTGCGTGCTCATAACTGGTGCAGACAAAGTCTGCTTGCTCAGCTGGGTGCTTAATTAAAAGTGGTTTCAAAAGGCTAGGTGGGGTTTGGTCGTTCTTTTGTTAGGTTGGTTTGTTTGTTGTCGTTGCTTTTTAGTTTGTTTGCTTGTTCAGACTGGAGGCCCAGCTCACGTGCAGGTTGGGCTCTCTTCCTCCTGTGGTCCTTGTGATGCGCCTGCCTGGGAGCGTTGTCCTGCCAAGCCGGGGGGGTTTTGTGTCTTGTACCATACCTGGGCTAGTAGCCAGAGTGCCTTGGACCTCGAGCATAGCAGTAGGACTGAAGCCTTCACCCAGTGGTCAGGAGCCATCAGAAGTTTTATGTTCACTGAATTGGTTTGGGGTTTAAAAAGAACCTCGAATCAGGACAATAATTTTGGGAATGCAGACCCACCCCCCGTTTTCATCAGGTAGAGGAACTAAATTGGCTGAAGTTTTGGGGGCAAAATGATTAATGACTTATAGCACATCAGTTTCACTTACAAAAGGAAAAAAAATTCCCTGTACCTGGAATGTTTACTTTATGTTATAATGAACCCAAGGAAAGTAAGTATATTAAAGAAATCACTCTTCCTATTGATTTCTTAAATATTTCTTTGTAAGTAGCATCTCTTGAGTTATTTTTAAATAATTCACTGTTTGTTGAGTGTTTAGTGGGAATTTTTATGTTTCTTTGTAAATGTATATTTCTCCCTGCAAGGACAAATAAATAAATAAAAAGCATTGATTTTCTTTCACTGTTTCTATTTTGACTTGGGAGTTCTATTTCTGTATTTTGAGCAGCTTTCTCATCCTAAATTATGTAAGCCTGAATGCATGGTGCTGTCAGGCTTGAAATGAAAGAGGTATCTGATGTATGTGCTCCTGCCCTTTTCTTTCCATCTACTATAACTGAAGGTTTCAGTTGTATCACTTATTTCTCTCTTGAAATTACTCTCAAATGCCCCTTTGTTCTTATTTCATTTCTGGTTATCCAGCCTTTACTACACAGTAGTTTCTTATTTCATATCATCATATTTCTGTTTTATATTTCACACCTCGATTCCCAGTTTGTTAACTTTTCTGTTGTTGCAGACTGCCAGTATCTAATTCCTCCCATCTTTGTTTAGTAACTTTGCTGTTGTTGTTTTGGCCACAGCCATGCAGCCTCTCATATTTACTGCTTCAGACAGTTTATCAAAAATTTTCTGGTCATGTCTAAGCCATCAGGGACGCTTTTATTTTGTAGCACTGTTGGAGAAAAAGAAAGGAAGTTATTTTATGTAAAGTGGAGTAGCTTAAAGATGCCCTAATGGTGGCTTAGTAACTTTGTTTCTGCTGTAGTCTAGTAACATTTTACAGTAACCTGATTGTAATTCAGAACTGTCATAACACAGAATAAATAGCTTGTATTAATGTTTTTTAAATTAAGTTTATAACTTCTGCTTTGACTGTAGCACATCTTTTGGGTTTATCTTGTGATAAACAACTGTGATACAGAGTGCCCCTGTAGTAAATAGGGGTAACTCTCAGCAGTAAGTATCTAAATGTTTTGGTGCCATATACTTATCTATATGAATTCTTATTGCCCTGAATAGTATTTAGGCATATGGAGAAATAAGCTGATTTTTTTTTCTCAATGTTATCTTACTATTTTCTTATTTGATGGAACAGCTCTTAGTATACAGAACTACCTCTGTTTGTATTTGAATCTAGATTTCTATTATCAGAAATGGTGATAGTGTAAAAGGGGAAAACAGGAAATCTGTGGCACAGAAAAAAAATAGAAAGTTACAGCAACTCTGATACTAATTCCCTAATTAATCTATCCCCACCATTTTTTGTCATTCTGAAATGTTCCTAAGGCCTTTTGGATGAATGGATGAAAAAGTGTTGGTTTAAGTCAAGGCAAGTCTTTCCAAGTTTAGCAACTGACCTGATAAAACTTTGTCAGGAAAGATTTTCCTTTAGCTTCTGTTGAGTTGTAGATAATGAATTTAAATCAATGAAAGCTAGTGACATCTTAATAAACTTTTTTTTTGTCTTGAAACAAAAATTTACATGCATCTGAATACTCTCTAGTCAAAAATCTCTGTGAAAACCTGGTGTTTATGAAATCAGTGAAAATTGTTCATAGTTGGGAACTGAACACAGTGGGACTAAAAGTTTACCCTTGGGAACACTTTTAAGACTTTGAATAGCCTTTCTTCTTTCTTGCCCTTGTTTCTCAGATGGATCGGAATTTATAAACCAAACCCAGTATCAGAAAGATACTTTAGCATTCTTTGTCTCTCCTGAAGGCCTGAAGCATTGAAACATTTCTTTTCCTTTTAGTCATGCTACGTGCAAGTGGTCTCCAAACTTTTTTTGATGGTGCAACCCAATTAGTAAAAGGGTTTTGAGCACACCCTTCCAATATATGTGTATTTATTCTTGTATCAGTTGTATACATGAACTACTCAAGCTCTAATATTTTCTTCCCTTGTTCCCACTCCCTACTTTGGAGACCACTGCTATAAGCTACAGAATTCCTACAGAGAGAGCAAGCAATTAGGCAGTTTCAAGTTTTGAACTGCACTCTCCTAAAGTTAATAGGGAGCTTTTTGTTTGGATTAGGCTTATGGTTACAACTTAAAACTACAGGCAGTGTTTTATGCAAAATAGAGGCTGTATTTCATTTTTCAGCTTTCCACATTGCTTCTAGACTGCTTTCCCCTTTATCATAGGGTTTGTGATGTCAGAATGATGGGAATGCGATTGATAGCAGACAGATTGATATGTTATTTTGTTGTTTGGAAATGGAAAAAATGCTGTATAATGAGGCATATCTGTATTACAGTAATGATATTCTGTGTTTGCAGGTCTATGAGAACAAGATAAAAATGTCATTCATTTACTGGAAAATACAGTTCTGTCTCCATTTGCAGAGAACATTCACTTTTCAGATTTAAGGCTAGATCTGTGTGATTGTTATCAAGAAAAATTAGGAGAGTACTGAGCTGGTTCTGTAGGAGTCTGCCCTGGGACAAATGAATAGTACTGATGCTCTTAATATTTATAATTGTTTAGAAAAAGTGCTGAGCATGGTGATAAAAACAACTGTTCTGTGTAACTCTCTGATTCAGTCCTCATTTTTTTGGTAATCCCTGTGTTGAACAGATTAGTCTATATTTCATCAAGTAGTGATTTTCTCCTAATGCTAGAAAATATTGTTTCTTTTTCAAGTGGGTTGTGAAAATTAGAAGTAAATCTTATACACACACTGTAAGATTGCAGCTGTGTTCATTGGAGATATAACAATTTACTTACTAGATATTTGGATTTCAGTAAAGCTTTTGATGCCATCTCTCACAGTATCCTTCTGAACAAAATGGCCAGCACACAGCTAGATAAATACATCATAGGATGAGCAAGTGGCTGATGGGACAGGCACAAAATGTTATAGTGAATGGGATAACATAAGACTGGTGACCTATTACTGGGGGGGCGGTCCAGAGGACTCCATCTTGGACCCTGTGCTCTTCAATATCTTCATAAATGACTTGGACACAGCCCGCAAAGGAATACTAAGTAAGTTTTCAGATGATGCAAAATTGGGAGAAGCTGTTGGCTTCCTCAAAGGCAGAGAGGCCTGGTGGAGAGACCTCAGCAAATTAGAGGGCTGGTCAACTACCAACCATGTAAAGTTTAACAAAGACAAATGCTGAATTCTGCACCTGGGATGGGGCAACCCTGGATGTACATACCTTGATACGTGTGTTCATTCTGTTACCCCATTTGTTCAGAACGTTTGTGAGACAAAGTCAATTACTGTACAAATTTTGTGTCAATCAGTAAGAATCTGGGTAATATTGCTATTCCTGTATCTGAAAGAGGAATAGATGCTTGCAGGCTAATTTGAGAAAATGTTGCCTTGTAAGTTTAGTATTCTGTGGTGATTGCCAGATAGGTTTTCCATGTTTTGATTTAGAAGAAGACTTGCAGTTACAGTGACAAAAATGTTAAAAAGACTTTGTCTTTTGACTAATATTGTCTTTTTCATAGTAAATGCTACTTGTTTTATATGCAACTGATGATCAAAATCCTAAATAGAAATATCAGTAATATAAAAAAGGCTAAAATTTTTTTAAATAATTCATAAAATATTCCCAAAAGGAGAGAATGCTTATCAAAAAAATAAAAGCTACAGTGTTATAATTTCAACTCCTGTGGATAAAGTTAATGTAGAAGCCCCCTGAAAGTAATGTGTACAAACATCTGGGCAACATATTTTGATCACCTTAAAATCACTTTTCTTAATGTCTCGTGAGAATAAGCTTCTTTTTTTTTTCCCCCATAACTGGTTGGAAGAGTCAGCACAGTACATCTGCACTGTGGAAAATTAATCAGGATTATTGGTGGATATATTGCATTGCAGAGCGGGACCTCAGAAACATATGGAGAAGGCAAGAAAATTGCTTTGGACTTGCTTAGGCAGACTTCCCATGAGGCTCTACAGGATGCTCCATTGGGTCTGGCTCCATTATTGCTTTCTAATTAGGCAGCAATTCCCTTCAGGAGCTAAGCAGTTGCTAGAGATGACAGGCTGAAGAGCTCAAAAGAACTGCTGCCCTTATAGCTTTTCTTAATTGCACCATTAGAGGCTACTGAGAATCTGATCTTTCCCAGGTTTCAACAGCTATGGTGAACAGGAATTGATGTCTTTGTTGGCACTGAAAAAAACTGGCCAGTTTTACTGGCTAGTAAAAACAGATAATGAATTAAATGCTTTTAAAATTAATTTGATGAAGCTCTATGCCATCAAGCCCAATCTTCTGAATTAAAGTTGAGCCATCAGCATCTATCTCAATTAGGGTTTAGGCTATTAGGGAAAAAAGTGAGGAGTTAATGGTCGGTGCCAAGAGAGGCAGGTGATTTAGGGGTAATTGTGGCACGGGCAGAGGTCACCGGTGTATATAGAGGAAGGTCAGAGTAATGCTGAAGTTCTTTTTAGAGAGCACAGTGGTTGATGGCAAGTTGAATATGAACCAGCGGTGCCCTGGCAGCCAGGAGGACCAACCGTGTCCTGGGGGGCATCCGGCAAAGCGTCACCAGCCGGTCAAGGGGGAGGATTGTCCTGCTCTGCTCTGCACTGGTATAACCTCACCTTGAATATTGTGTGCAGTTTGGGGTGCCACAGTAGAAGAAAGATATTAAGCCGATAGAGAATGTCCAAAGGAGAACAACAAAGATGGTGAAGGGCCTTGAGGGGAATCTGTATGAGGAGCGGCTGAGGTCACTTGGTCTGTTCAGCCTGGAGAAGAGGACACTGAGGAGAGACCTTATCACAGTCTACAACTTCCTGGTGAGGGGAAGAGGAGGGACAGACACAGATCTCTTCTCTATGGTGACAGTGGTCCTAAAGTTGTGTCAGAAAAGGTTTACGTTGGATATTAGAAAAGAGTTCTTCACCCAGACGGTGGTTGGTCACTGAAACACACTCTCTGGAGAAGTGATCACAGTACCAAGCCTATCTGAGTTCGAGAAGGGTTTAAATGGTACTCTCGGACACATTGTGTGACTCTTGGGGATGGTCCTGTGCAGGGCTCAGAGTTGGACTCGATAATCCTTGTGCGTCCTTTCCAACTCAGCGTATTCTGTGATTCTGTGAGGAGCAATATTTATCGCTGATGTATCCTTAAGGACCAGCAGGGACAGGCTGAAGCCTGGACTGGCTGGAAGAAATGACTTAAGTTTAGCTGTGTGCCTGGTTGATTGCAATGAGTAGCATGTTGCTGCACTGCTGTGGTACAGTGTGTTCCTGCACCGAAGCCTAGGATTACCTAATGTTCATTATTAAGATTACAGGCTGGGACAGTAAGAACAGAAAGAAATATGGTAGTTCATACATCAATTCCCATATGCCTAGCTTTCAGCCAAGGCTTGTGATTGAGGTTTTATCCACTGGCAGCATGTGTTCTTTAGGTAAGCTTCCTTGAGGTTTAGACTTCAACAGTGGTTTAGAGACTATAAACTGAACAAGTTAATTTTTTTATGTTTTGTGTTGGGATTGCTAGATTGGCTGAAGTTTGGGAATGGAAAGAACTAAAAACTCATGGATAAGAGAATGGTGGTTGAACTTGAAGCTGATTTTAGTGCTGTGCTGCACCTTTCATGTTAGTTAATATAAGTCTTAATGGACACTAAATATTTACATGGAATCATGGTACAAGTCTGCAGAAAAGAAATCCATTGAAGAGTCTATAAATACGTAGCAATCATATCCAATTCGGGAAGTGCTTGAGCTAAAAATTATTAAGGACTGTTAAAAGTATTTGCCAACTATCCTGGATATGCCTTTATGCTCTTTGTAGGCTTTCAATTGCAAGTATTGTTTGAGACAAGCTATTGGGCTGCAGTTCACCCATGCTCTCATTTCAGTACTCCTGTTCTTGTGTTTGTGGTCCAAGAGGGTGGCCCAGTGTACATCTTTGTCTTGCATTATTTATTTGAGAAAAGGGGTCACTATATTATTGTAAAAGCTAGTTAGAGTCGTATGTAGATGCTTATGCTTGGTTTTGACTGCTTGAGCTATGGTCAGAGATGAGTATGGCATGGTGGTTATAAGTAAGTTCTGCTAGAGACTTGAAACAGGGTTAACATTTTGGACAAAAGACATTGAGGATACTAGTCCTGATGTTTGCAATTTTTGGATTAGGTGTATCCATTTTATCGTTAATTCTCCCCCATTTATTAGAAACTGGGCTGTCTTTAAAAATACAGCTAGTTTGGAGTGTTGTGGTTTAACCCTGTCGGGAAGCTCAGCCCTACACATCTGCTCACTTATTCCTCCCTAGCAGGATGGGGGATAGAATCCGGGTAAAAATGAAGAAAACTTGTGGGTTTAGGTAAAGACAGCTTAATAGGTAAAAAGCAAAGCAAACCAAGGAATTGATTCAATGCTTCCCATGGGCAGGCAGGTGTTCAGCCATCCCCAGGAAAGCAGGGCTCCTTCACTTGTAGTGGAGAATTCAGAAGACAAATGTCATCACTCCCAACTCCCTTCCTTCTTTTTCCCTCAGCTTTTATTGCTGAGTGTGATGACATTTGGTGAAGTGTGCCTGTTTGGTCAGTTGGGATCAGGTGTCTGGGCTGTGTCCCTTCGGGTCCCTTCTTGTGCATGTCCAGCCCACTTGCTGGCAGAGCACTGTGAGAAGCAGAAAAAGCCTTGACTCTTTGTAGTCAGTGCTCAGTAATAACTGAAACATCTCTGTGTTATCAACACTGTTTCCATCACAAATCTCAAATATATCCCCTCTGTACAAGCTGCTGTGAAGAAATTTACCTCAATCCTAGCCACACCCAGTACAGCTACTCACTGGACTTTGCAAAGGAATGAAGATTTATATGAAAAATTTTAAACCTGCACTGCATTCATAAGCTGCTTTACAATTGTAATTGCTAACATATTATAAGATTTTTATACTCTTACTACAAAGCTGATTTTTAGTAAGTCGGGAGGCTCTTCTATCTCAAATATCTCAGTCCAGATCCTTTCTAACTGAAGCAGTTAAGGCTTCACAAGATTGGGAGTGAACTGTAGTGTATCTTGAGCAACAGCAATTGTTCATTTCCAGTTTGCACCTACTGTCCTGATTAAACTGAGGATGTTTTGATATTACAGTCTGTTTTAGCAATCTATTAATTGCAAAATTTCCAAAGATAAACAACTATATTCATTTGAAAGGCTGTCGAGAGCATTTTTGAAGGATTTATTGGCCGTTTGCATTAACTATATTGATAAGGCATTTCCTATTCTCCCAAATAACTTAGGAGCTACAGAGATCTGTAATGGCCCAGGATTCCACGACATCCATTCCACGACATTCCTGCACAACTAAAGGGAGAATTATCAATGTACCTTAAAATTTAACCATCTGAAACACTGAGCAAATGCACATACATACTTTCTGCAGATGTAATAATGTTAGTGAATAAATGTGTCTTGATCGTAGATTCAATTTGAGTGAAACACTGTAGTTCATAGTTGTTCTTCCAAAGTTATTTATTGCATCCTTGTACATCTGCAAGCTCTATTACTGTACTATTGCACTATGACCTAAATTCAAAGCTAATTAAAGCTAGAAACATTCCTGAGGATTTTGCATTGTTCTTCAATATGAAAGATTCACTTTTCATTTATTGTTTTTTATTTTCTGTTTGTTTTGTAAGTAACTCATATCTCCAAGGGCAGTAATTTTGTTAGTCGCAGAAACAGAATTTTTAGTGATAGCATTTTCTGGCCAGAAAGATGAAGATCTTGCTTTCATCACCTGTACTTCATTCATTGAAATTTTGCAGTGTGTAAACACAGTACAACTATAATAGACGTAGTCAATTTGTTGGTAATTTTACCCCCCTTTTGTTTACCTTTCTTTTTTTTAGTTTCATGCTTTGTGAGACAATGGGATTTTTCCCAATTAAATATAACGAACACATTAAAATAGCATGTAAGTTGACCAGTAAGTTTAATTATTTAATAACGAGATTAATGTTAATTATGAAAAATTAATTATGAAAATTATGAATACATAATTTCCATAATTAATTTTTCATAATTGATTCCAATTCCATGAAACTCAGACTCAGAGCTCAGCCCACTTGCTCTGTAGATTTCCAACTTCATGGACTCATGGGCATGAAAACATTAAATAATATCCTAGTGACAAAATCACACTAAATACTCCGGTAGGGAGTACTGGTCTTAGTTTTAGGGGTTTTTTTCCATGAAACTCAGAGCATTGTCAGAGGATCTTGTGGGCAAACACTCCATGAGCCATTGGTTGGAAACTGTACAATCAGATTGTGCAAGAGAAGTCTATAGACTTCTATTAAGATGAACAGTGTAACAAACAGTGTAAGAGAGAAAAGCAACTTTCAGCAGAACTACATAGCAGGAAAAGTGCTGTCAAAAGAAAATACTAATAATTGTGTTTTGAAACTAGGGAGCATTCTTAAAATATCACATTTGAGACTCTGTTTGCCTTGGATTATTCATCTACTTAAGCAGAATGGTCTTTATCTTCATCCATGTGAACTCTATAATCACCACTGAAGAAATGGGATTTCCTGGTTTTCTTAACAATGCATGCAAAGTGCTTTTGAAATGAGTTGGCCTAAATCCACAGAAGTACTGGCATGCTCTGTCATGCAGACACTTTTATTTCTTAGTTAATTGCTTGGTTGCCATACAGAAGGGACAAAAGGTTTTTACAGAAGCCAACAAGGAAGTAATGCCAAAGAAAGGAACAAAGCACAGTCCATTGTTCTTAAGATATACTTGAGTATCAAACCTTAGTGTCAAAAGAGGTGCTGCAATCTTCTCAGTGTTCTTATAGCTGAATCTAAGGTCAGCTCAGTTGTTTTAGTAGGAAACCTCGGGAGAAACAAACTCAGAAAAGTTACTGGTTCCATAATTTCTAAGGTGCTGAACAGTTATATGCGGAAATATGACTTTAGGTTCCCTCTTTGAATCAAAAGGTTTGAAAAGTGATCTTCATCTTCCTTGGAGGATGACCAGAACAAGTGGATGCTCTGTGACTGTACTGTTAGTGGTTTCTTACAAAGAGCTCGGTGGAGTTAAAGTCCCCCGGGTGGGATGCTCCTTTTCTTCTTTATTTTTGTCCAGAGCTTGACAGAGTTATGTGCTACTGGAGATAGGCTGTTCCAAAAGCTTTAGTTTTGTTATTCTCACCTGAGTCATGTCTGATGTCAAAGAGTTCTGATGGCTAATCATGTGCTGAGCAGTCCAGTGTTTCCTTTTACTGGTTTTAAATTTGCTCTGGTTTATGTTAGACACATTGTTTTTCTTGTATCATGACAACAGATAAATAATCCACTCTCATCTATGCTGCTCATTATTTTGTACATTTGCTCCATTCTCTGAACTTTTGCCTGTTGCTGAATTTCCAAAGTTATTTTTATATTACTAGGGTAACTGAACTTAATATACTATTTCATGTGAAGGACATAAAATTGATTATATTGAGTGGCATTGTACTAATTTTTTTGTATTGGACATTCTGTTTCTAATGTGTTCTAGTGTTCTATTTGCTTTCCTTGACTGTACTTGAACGGAGTTCTTAATAATGACAGAAAGCTCCTGATCTTGAAGTGTTATCATTAACTGAGAACTACGTAACCTGTAGTCATTTTCTGCTAGTTGGAAGAACAGTGCATTGATTTGATGCAGAAATTTGGTCTGCAAATTGAATGTAGCTGTTATTTGCTTTCAAATCTATGACTGTGACATGCAGCTCAGACCCCTTCTTGTCTGTGGTAGTCCATTCACTTGGTCTGTCATCAATATCTTTTGAAACCAGTTAACTTTAAAGGATTTGGGACAGCTCACAACAGCCCCACCCGGAGCACTCAATTTTAGCTGGAATTCTAAATTATAAAGACCAAAAATCAGGCAATATTTATAGAGCAACAAATGCAATCAGGCTGAGAATTAAGAGAACAAACTGAAAAATAAAAGTTTTAAAACCTGCAATGCTTCTACACCCTATATTCCATCAGTTTTTCTTTGAAGTAATATCCAAGACACACTGCTATGTACAATTTGCACAAGGGGTTTGGTGTGCAGGGTTCTCCTCCCTGCTCCTAGAACCTGGAAAGCAAACCAAGAGGGAACAACTTACTTTTCATTAATATGCAGGCACATAAAAATAATAAAACACATGGACTTCTAGCTGGCAATGCTAAATGTGAGGCTGAGTGACCATTTCTCTTAGTAAATGTGTGCTTGAAATAGGCACATTCTTGACAAGTTACTGAGGTCTATTAGTAGCTCATCTGACACCTACAAGAATGTCAGCTATGTTTGGAAAGGAGAATATTACATTTGAAAGTGGTGATCTAAATTGCTAACTCCTTTAGGAATAATGTGCCTGTGAAGATTAATCAGTTGGAGTTCATCTTTTCTTTCTATCATCACTTTAATTTTCCACAGTTTGATCCTGCTTCACACAGAAAACACTCCGTGCATTGCGAGGAATAAATCCTACCCCAGTACACAAAAGTGAAATGACAATATCTGTTGTCATAGGCTTTGCAAGCAACTATCATCACAACATAGATGCTGTACAACTATATTTGTTCTGCTCATAGTACCTAAATTACATTCATGACTTGAGACTGCCCTGATGTGAGGGCTCTGAGCATTTAGATTAGTGTATTTTTCTTCTGCAGAGAATCCTTTAAGTTTTGGCTCTGGTGTCCAAGATAAGACCAATGGTAAGGCACTGTAAACAACACATTCATATTTTTGTTCTATTTTGTATTTGCTGCTGACTATTCTAATAATAAAGAAAAACCTGTATTGCCTTAGCTGCTTTTGATCATCTGATTGTGGCTCATTGTGTTCATTCCTCTTCTGAAGAATGGCACAATGTATGAAGAAAAAAGAGCAAATCTTTTTGCCACAGAGTTAGTAATACTTGACCAAACTTTTTCATATCATTTCCAGATTCTTATGAACTTCAGTGTTACCATGGATTCTGCTGGTTATAAGATATTCAGATGCTACGTTTTAAAAATCATTTCAGTGATTGGAGTTTGAAAGAACTTTCTGCTATAAATAAGGTCTTCAAAGGAGCCTTTTGTCTTTGAGTTCTGAAGAGATTAGGGAAAAACCTAATAATTTCTCTACAGGGCACATTTGGAGAAAACCTTCAACCATCTGTTTGTTCTCTGCCCTTTTTCCTAATATAAAAGCCTTTACTGAGGTCAGAAATCATTTCTTCTGACTGTTCAAACAATCCAGGGAAAGAGACACTTTTTTTTTTTTTTTTTACTGGCTCATAGTGTCTTTCTGAATTCAAAAAAATCTGTGTAGTGTCAAGAAATTATTATTGTCTGGTGGTCCAGAGTGACATGAGTATGGGGAAAGGAAGATGGAGTAGCCATGCTGTTCTGAAACTAAATACCAGTACTTCTGTAATTCTTTTGAGAAGACTTCCTTCAGTCTTGCTGCATTCCCTCAGTAAGAAATGATCATAGATAATTTACAGGTAGATTTATCTGTTTTAGAAAGACTGCTCCCTAGACTCCATTGACCATGTTGACAAGATCTTGCTTACAGAGCGGGGTAGTATATATGTTCACAGGCTAAATAAATGACTATGTGGTTTAACTTGGGAGAGCACACTTCCAGTACCTTGTGGGCTTGTTTCCTGTCTCTCTACTGAATCTGAAGTCTCTGAAAAATTTAGGTTGCAATCTGTCTGCAGTTTTTTCCCTGTTGTGTTTCTGTATCCTGCTGTCCCCCATTTCCCCTATTGGCACTGTATCAATTATACCAGTATTCTTGGAGAAGCTGCTTAAAGGGTCAGAGGTGAATTAGTGACAACTTCATGGTGTTTCTCTCATTTGGCAATTTATTCTTCCTTTTTCTCCTTTAGGGTTTAGCACAGGATTAAAAGGAAGTTTGCCAGTAAGTTGGTTTTGAAAATACTGTTACACAATGAAGCCAACCAGCCTGAGCATAAAATACCAGTAATTTGCATTGGCCTCATGTCTTATCATTTGCTTCAAAGAATTCTCAGTGAGTTACATTATTCAGTTCTTGTAATAAAGGAACTTCTTAATAGCCTTACTCCAAATGCAGTATTTTAATAAATTCAGCTTTTTTCATTTATTATTTATACTTGGAGGCCAATTAAATTGCAGTTATTTATGATTTTTTCCAAAAATTTATTGAATTATCCTTTTAAAGATGCAGTAGCATTGGGCTTCCCCATCTTAGTTTAGACATCTCAGTCATAGATTGTTTCCACGTCTTCCACATTGTTGAGGGTATTCTGTTATGTCAAAGTGTAGTGGAAAGTAATTTTCTGTGAGGAAGTAACTTAGGAAAGTCTTTCCATATCTCACTGTTGCTTTTTAAAAATACGCTTTTTAATTATTCTGTACCAAAGCAGTCAGAAATCTGATACCAAGAAATGAGGAAGGGCTCTGAATAACGTGATCTAATGGAAGGTGTCCCTGCCCATGGCAGAGGGGTTGGAACTAGATGATCTTTAAGGTCCCTTCCAACCCAAATCATCCTATGATTATATGATTTTATGAATTATTGCAATTATTATTTAATTTTCTTTGGAAATGGCTTCAGAGCATCTTTATCTTAAGTGAAAATTCCGTCCTTCTCTATAAATATTAAAAGAGAAAATGCAGACTTAGAGCTAGAAAAAAGTTTTAAAAAAATTAGAAGTAATCCTTGAATGTTTCAAATCACTGCATATGACATTCATATTTCATCAGAAGTAAGAAAAAGGTACCAAAAAAAAGAATTTTAACTTATAATTTTTTTGCTGTATGTAAGAAGTTGTATTTAAACCAGTGTTAAAAGGGGTCAGGTTTCAAAATACCACAAGTGTTGAAGCTGTTGATACAGCTAGAATTTTGGTTTTTATTGTTCTTTATGTGGGAGGCTGATGCAGATACAACAGATTCTTTGAAAAAACTGAAACTGATAAAAACATTCCTAGTAATCCAAAGAAACTGATAAATATCTCAGAGTTTTCAATTGCTTGCTAAATATTGAATATAGACTGAAGCATCATTTGAGCCTTCAAGAAAATACCGGTTAAAAAATTGTACCATGAATGAAAGACCGAACATACAGATGACTGAAATGACAAAGATGAAAAAGTAAGGAGAGATATCACTCTGTAGAGTACATCTTGCTTCCAGTTAGAGAGGTAGAAGCCATGTTTGGCTATTTTTTACACAACAGAAGGCACAGATGGTATCAGATTTTCACAGCTGTCTTCCATTAAGAGTTACTGGTAGTGTGGATGAATGTAGTTAATGTCTAGACAGTGAGAAATCTTTATTTTTACCCATTTCTTTGTCCTTACTATTGCTAACAACAAAATTATTATGGAATCACAGAAAATGTTCATTGAATTGTGCATCTGGGAGCCATCCAGTTTCAAACTCCCTGCTCAAGCAGAGCCAGCTTACACCAGGCTCCTTAGGTCCTTGTCCATTTGAGTTTAAATTGTTTGCAAGCACTGTAATTCTGAAGATCCAAATCCCAGATTTTAAGGTGAGCATAATATTTGCCTTTTTCTATTCATCAGAACTTTTCTCGGTTGCCATGGTATTTTAATATGATTGACAGGATCCTTGGAGTGACTCCAGTCAGCTCCCTCAGAACCTTTCCTCACATCCCAACTAGCACCATGGAGCTGTGTGTGTCTAGTTGTCTTAAATGCTATCTAGCTGCCTTCCTCTGCTGTAGATAATGCTTTGCTCCCACAGACTCTCTAAGTAGACTCTTGGACTGGGAGGCCTGAGAGTCAAATTTGCAAACAAAACCCAAAACAGAAAAAGGCACTGAATATCTTGGACTTTCCCATGTTCTTTCTCACTAAGTTCCCCACCCCACTGAGCAGCAGACATGCACTTTCCTTACTTAGTCTTCCTTTTGCTGCCAATGTCCTTATAGAATCTTTTCCCCTTGGCCTTAAGATTGTTTGATGATTTCTACTCCAGCTGAGCTTTTGCTTTTGTAATTTCATTGCTCTACACTTGAGCAGTGTCTCTGTTCCCCGAAGTGACTTGTCCCTGCTTCCACCTTCTGGGAGATTGGGTTTAATAGTACTTTCAGTCATCACTTGCTACACACCATTTTCCCTAGTCAGACTACTCATTTATGTAGTCTGTGTTTGACTTTAGCATGTAGTAATAAATCTTGTTGCACTTTTATAGGAGCAATAATTGAATATTGTGTACATAATCTGAATTGAATATTGTGTACAAACTGAAAAAGAGCATATTTGTATTATGACACTGCAGTAGTTTTATCTGAAATGTAAAATGCTTTGTGCAATTAGATTGATGTTGTAAATCATAACCAGAGTTCAGGTTTTTTTATGGAGTCACCAAATCTCAAGAGAAAGGAATAATTCAAAAATTTAAATCGTGTATGGTTTTATATGCTATCATTGGTGGTTTGTACATGAGTATAAATATCCACATGGTATGATATGCAATATATGTTCAGGAGGTAAAAAAACCCCTGTTCTCAAATATTAAAAAAAAAAAAAAATTCTCTTTGAAATCTTTTGAAGATATCAGTTCCTAAAGAAATTAAGCTTTAATTATTTTTAAAATAAATATTTTTGGGCATCAATTTGTAAAGTTAGCCCTTCAGCTGTAGCCCAAAACACTGTTAACTTCCTAATCTCCTGGACACATTTGTAGTAATTTTGCTGTTCCTCATCAAAAAAAGAATAAAAAAAGAAGGTGTTTGTGTTTGGTATGAGGAAAGGAAAGAGAAAATGACAACTTCTTTAGCTTTTTATAGCTGATCTATATCATGTAATAGAAATATCATGTAAGTATATTCTCAATGCTGTAGCATACTGCTGAGTATCAAAGAGGAAAGTCTGACCTTAGTGTATTTTTCCAGCGAGTCAAAGTCTGTAAGTTTTTTTCTGTAATAAGATTTGTTTAAATCCTTTTGCTCATTTTTTGGTGGCAGGTTGCTTCTTGAGTCCCTTCAGCTTCTTCCTCTTGTTCTTTAGAGTGAACAACATTTGGGATTGGGAAAACATTGGGTTTGGGAAAATATAACTAAGATGTGACCTGCATGTCTTTATCTGCCTCAATATTTGGTAGTTAAGTAGGAAGGAGCTGCCGTATTCTCACTGTAGGTAACTCAGATTTCAGTCCACTGTATGCACTGACAAAATGACATGCACAGGTACTACTAGTGCTAGTTAGTGGCTATGAATGCCTTGTGTATTAGTCTTGTGAAAATCCCTGCAGTCTCAGCGAACTGTTTGCCAGAGTTCTGAAACCTAAGAAGAAGGCAGTGAGAGCACTGGTAGCACAAGAGGCCCTGAGAATGAAACTACCTGGACACAGAACTGGCTGGTCTAGCAGCTCACAGATGCCTAGAAGTGAGTCTTTTTCCCCAGGATGAGTTTTACCCATGGCAAGCTCCTTTTTCTTGGTTGAAGAAAATAAGTCATAAAAAAAAAAAAAAAAGAAGTGAGGGGGAAGTGAGTTGGATTGTGAATGCTAGAACTGGCATAGGAGGGGAAAGATAACCATGTGTTTTGAAGCAGGGGAAAAGGAAGAGGGTAGAAACGGTCCTCAGATTGTGTTTTTGTGCTTCAGCTGTCCCGTTTACTTCAGCAGGATTCCTCATATAAATGCATTTAAATATTTCATTAGCTTATACCTAATAACACCATCTAGCACCTCTATAGGCTTGTTTATCTTAGTGACAAAAAATTAGTTATTGTCGTTACAAACACTAAAATTTCTAGTACAGGACATTAAAAAAATGTCCTGTAATATGGTAAATGGTCAAATGGTAATATGTCCTGTAATATGGTAAAAATCTTCCTGCTAGTGTTGTCTAATATACTATTCATTTTAATTCATGCCACTTTGTGTTTCCCAGGGCACCTGCATCTTCCCAGCTAGGTGGGAAGTGCAGATTTCCTATTTGGCCAGAATGGAATGATGCAGATATCAATGCAGAAAAATGGGATCCTGGGAAACCTGGAAAAGAAAAAGCTGGAAAAGGTCAAATTTCAGTAAGTTTTGTGGAACATACTGTTTCCCCTTCATTTTTTGTACTTGTATTTATTAGGTCATTTGTCCCCACTTCAAAATAATATGCTACTGATAAATCATATCATATCATATCTTTTCAATGTGTGTAAGTAGTTCCCTATTAAACTGCAGTAATAAACAGAAGTATTGTCCATCATTTAATTACTTTTTAAGTGAATTGTTTACATATGTGTGTACTTTAATGTGTGCACATTAATGGTTTAACAAATTCATCCTCAAAATCTATTTCATAACAAAATTAAAACCGGGCATGTGGGAACAGCTGAACTATTTTACTATTCCAGAGCAATTCCTTCTCAGAGCAATGCAGTTTCTGTGAACTCACGAGGTTTGATGGACCACCCATCTGTATTATGGGAAAAATGGATGTTAAAATCTTTTCTTTTTGCACACCTCAGTTTCTGGACCTGTGAAATGCTGTCTACAGTTCTAATGTTCAGAGAATTATTTGAGGGGTTATTGTTATTTTGCAGAAAGTAAACGCCTGCCAGATGCAGAAAAGTTCCTCAGTTTTCCAAGTTTGGAAAGAACTATAAGTCTCATATGAAATTTTTACTCCTTCAAACCAGTTACCATTTCAGAATGTGTCTTTTATGCAGGGTGGTAGTAAATTCATTTCCGAAAGTATTTCTTAAACTTAGCATTTTAAAGTGGTATTTAAATCCATTAGGTGCCCTGCTTAATCATCTATTTTATATACCAATTCTGCATTGTCTATATGTTTTTTCTGAATGTATTCTTGTGTACGATGTATTTGTTGGCATATGTGTTTGTAGATTTTTTTTTCTTATCCTGAGCCTTAATATATTATACTACTGTAGTGTTCTTTAAGCTTTCATAAAAAAAGAAAAGTAGTCCTAAAAGATTCATTTTCCCCCACAACTTATCTTTTTTTCCTTCAGGTACTTGTAAAAGGTTATTGCAGACTGATACATTGAAGGAATTTACACAATGAACCAAATAAATTAAAAATGTAGGGAAAGTATTATTTGGGAGCCTTTGGTTTGTATTTGGTTTTTATGCTTTTGTAATGTATTTTCTTTTGCTTTCCTTTGATTAGTAAGTACTTAAATAAAAGGCATTAACCGTGTAACTGATTAGTTTCTCAGTCAACATGACCTGAATCAGAGGCATCTCTTCATCCTGCATTGTGCTATTAAGTAAACAGATATCATATATCATGATGCCTTCCGTGCACACAGAGGATGAGTATCACTTTAGAAATGCAGGTTTGAAAATTGTATGAGACTGCCTCTTTAATGGGCTAATTCATGATGCTGTAAAATTATAGTTCTTTTTGGGTTCTATAGCGGTGTTAAATGCAGGGAACATGCTTTGTGTCTAAATACCACTTCAGATATTTACTTTCAATATTCAATTAAAAAGGCTATAAAAATATGTGAGCTAGAAAAAGTATATAGAAACAACTTGGTAGAAGAGTACCTAACTTAAAAGCTTAATTTTATTTTTTTTTTGAGAGCTTGCTGAAAGGTGGAAAAGAAAAAAATCATTTCATATAGACAATTCTGTTTAGACAGTGCAGACCACATAAACTTTTCAGGACAGTATAAGTGACTTTTGTGCTAAATCTTTGTTTTGGGCTTTGGGTTCTTTTACTTCAGTTGTAGATACTGCTTGTTCCTTTTTATGCTGTTTTGCTCCCTAAGTGAATTATGGCATGAGCAAAATATTATTTTAAATCTCATGGAAGATACAATACTCTAATTAATAAAAAATGTTCCATTTTTGTGCATGTATATTTTATATAGCAGTTCTTTGACGATCCGGAAGGGAAAATAAAGTTGCCAGCATCCTTAAAAGTACATTCATGGAAACGTCCAGAAGAGTTTTTAACAAAACAGGTGAGAAACAAACAAGGTCATGATGGAAAAATGCAGCTCGCCTAGCTTGTCAAAAGTAGAGGGAAATTAGTAGAGGAAATTAGTTCAACAGGTAAAACCCACTTGACCACACATGGCCATCCTATCCAGGAGACTATTGTACAGCGAGGAGTCAGTGATCCGTGTAACAGGTAACCTGTCCCGTACACACAGCTTGGCCTTGAGGCTGGTGTGGTGCTTGCTTGTCTGTAAGCTGTGGGTACTGGAAAAGCTCAGACAGCTCATGGTAACAGAGGATCCTGCAGGTAGCTCCTGCTTGTTACTGGCAATTATACCACCTGCATCTCTTTCTCTTTGTGTAACCACAGCAACACCTTCTTATGTCAACATACTTTCAATTTTACAGGAGAAATGATGAACAGAGTTGTTTTCTTGTCAGAATATCCTGTCATGGCTCAAATCTTATCATAGCTCATAGTACCAAAATGAGGTACTCTTTCAATGGGATCTGCGCAGAGCGCTGCACAGATGGATCACAGACCTGCTTGGTGCTACACAACTTGAGTTTCCCAGTGTCTAAAAGGACATAATGTAACATATACTAACCTCTTTCATTATAGTATCATTGAAAATGGTATTATTAGAGCTACTATAAAGAATCTGAGTGCCTTTCTTAATGGGATAAGATCACCACAAACCAGTGCCTCCTGTTGCAAAACATCATGGTAGTGTATCCTTCCACATCTGCTTCACTTTTTGACTCCATGTTCATTTAGAAGACAACTGGCCTTTCTATTTTTCTTTGCATTCTTTTATTCTCACTTAAAAATCAGTTTCATGGCAGAAAAATTTCTGTTTGTTCCAACAAAGGCTGCCCTTGAGCAGCTATCTGAACTAGATATCTATCACGAAAACATCAACTAACTTCACCGGAACGATAGTATATTTTTTTCCCTTTAGCTATTGTATTTCTCTGGGCTACACACAGTACATGTCCATGTCCTTGACAGTACTTGTCTGGAAGGCAACCATAACATTTTAAAATTATGCATAGCTTTTATTCAATATATTTTACAATTATTTGCAAAGAAAATAAGCAGCCTACCATTTCAAAGTTTAGTATCTTCTAATGCTGCTACTAATCTTAAGTCTTGAAATGTTTTGCTTCAGAAGGAACACTGATGTTTTAAAGCACTTGGACCATCCTTCCAACTTTTTCAGGCTTGTCAGTTTTCCTTTTGTCAGCTTGTCAGTTCCATTTTTTATTAAATAGGCACTAAAGAGGTCCAAGTTTAATTTTTAATGGAGGAAGGAGGAGGGGGAGGTCAGAGAAGTAATTGACAAGACCAAAAGATTGGATGGGAAATGCTGCCAAAATGCATAAACTGAGTGGAGGTATCTGAAAAATGAGGACAAGAGAGCTGGCAGCCCAGAAAGCCATGGAAACATGTATCTATATTAAAAGTAGCTTTTATCTTTAGAACACTATGAAAAAAGCATTGGTTTTCTTTAAGACCTGATTAAAATTTTGATGCTTCTTTTGGTCCAATAGGTGTTTTGACTCGAGAAGCAATGATTACTAGAAATTTTATATTGTTGTTAAAAATTAATGTAAATGTGAAGTGATGAAAGACTATTAAGAATGATACATGTTGCTACCCAATCTATTAGTAACTGTAAAAGAAAGCATAAACAAGCCTGTTTAGTGCGGTAAGCAAAGAATCAGGCAATGATCACTAGTATGTGATGAGAGGCACAGATACATTTAGTTCAATAAACTGCAATCCCAGTACCTTATTTCTAAACTGCTTACCAAAAGGAAATGTGTTGTATAAACAGGCAATAGTCATCAAAGCTATTTAATGCAGTCAAAGTCACTGTTTATATACTGGCAATACCACTATCTAACTGACCATGAGAAAATAATTCCATTTGAATCCTGGTGATTGAGACAATGCTATGCTCATGATTTAAATGCAAAACTGCCAATATGCTTAATAAAATGAAGGAATATCAATTTGTTTATGTGATTATTTCATTTGATGCTCTTTAAATGTCCTGGTAAAAATAATTCTTGTTTTTTAAAAATTTGGAAGTTCTACATTTTAAGAAATTTCTAGTTTGCAAATCTGTAATGAATGTTTGCCAAATTTCTAACATTGGCATGTAATTACAGTTAAATGTTAATGTTTATTTAATTTTTCTGGGTAACTTAGCTATGGACTTAACTAATTTACTTTCTCCTAGGTTCCTGTGGTTGTCCAAAATGAAACTTCATTTGACCTTATTTCAGCAAATGAGCATATATTTTGTAGTGAGGTAGGTAGAAATACATTAATGTCCCTTTCAAAAAAAAATAAATTAATTCATTCTTCTTTATCTCTCTTTAACTTTTTGAATTTCACTCCAAATTTCTACCATGAAGAAATAAGTTATGGCAATTTTTTAAGTGGAAAAAGAATGATAGGAATAAAACGGCAAAGAATAATCTAGATTTTTATAAATAGTGTTTACTTTTTTTTTAGAATTTGAAAAATTCAATCAATAATGAATTGAGATTTTCCAAACTTTTTATTTTTTTAAATATATATATAGTATGTGAGCTACTATTATTACTAGTATTGTCTATTTGTCTACTAGTATTGGATAGTATTGTCTAAAGATAAGAGCAAATAAAGGTTCTATTAGAAAGGATTTATATTTTTCAATAAACTTTCCTGAAGCCTTAGTATGCCTGCATGTATGTACAAATATCTGTCACCCTGCCAGTCTCTCCAGAGGTGAATAAACAGATTTCTACAGATAGTAGGAAAATATAAAACAGGTAGTGCAAAGGCATCTGAGTGCCTTACTGAATTTAATATTACTTCATAATTTCTATTTCATTCAGTGCTTCAATGGAAATTCAAAATTCAGCACCAGAGATATATGGGAAAAAACCACCAGAAAACAGGTCATGTAAATTTTGAGGTCCACAGAAATACTAATTAATTTTAGGGCAAGTTTCTTGTTGTAAAATCTTATTTTCATTCTAGTTTATATACACTGTAACAGTTTGGTAAAACTTGTGAAAGTATGGCGTACATCAGAAATCTGCATGTTATAAAAACACATGCACTAAAGCATGATTAGTTAAAGCATGTATTTTAAGTTTTAAAAATTATTAAATACTTTTAATAATTTAGGATTTTTTTATATGAGTATAAATAATGAGTATTAAAGCCAATACTGATTTTTAGCACCTATCTTGTAATGAGCAGTTAAACAAGTGACAGTTCACAAGTCCTGTAGCATAAAATTGTATTTCCTTGTTTGTCTTTGTTAAATGGTGAACAGCATAATTTATATTGTCCCTTTACTTAGTTTCACGGTCTTGCGTTATTGTACATAGATGTAATGATTTTAAGAGAAGTTGTACTGGTGAAATTAATTTTTCCATTAAACTATATCTATGCTTTTATGTCACTTCTTTATTTACAACAGGATCTGTTATAATCTTTGATCATTTTAATATAATTTGGCCTTTTTTTTTTTTTTTACAAAAAGGTGTTGCTTGAAAAGAATTTCTTTTCTATTTTTTTTTCTGGTTTTAGCTGATGAGGTGGATTGTAAGTGAGATTTATGCTGTCTGGAGAATATATAATGAAAAGTCCTTAACTAATGAAATACCCACACTTTTTTGGAAACCATGGGAACACATTTATGCTTTATGTAAAGCTACCAAGGAACACATGCCACTGTACAATAAATTTGGAAAATATGTATTGAAACTTTACTGGATGGTGAGTTTCCTCCAACAATATATAAATATGATGCAGCTAGCATAGCAGATTTTAATGGCTAGTGTACATATTTTTTATAACTGAAAAGATGTAGGTTTTTAGAAGTGTTGCACATTGTTGATGCTTGTTAATAAAAATACAATCTTATAGTTCATGTGGTTTTTTCTACAACTTAGAACTTGATGAAAGAGAGTTATTATTGAAAAGACAATGTTATATTTTTGTATTTTTGTAGGTTTGATGTAAATGTTTAGTAGAATCAGACATGGCCCACACCTTTCTTGTATTAGGATTAAGAATGCTTTTTATTGTTTCAGCAACTCAGTGGGGGACTTTACAGAGCTATTTTGTATCCAGGTATATTTAAACGTGATTAAAGACTTCCAGTGTGAGGACCATTTACTAAAGATATACTGGTAAAACTGAAACATCCCATGAGTTTCTAAAGATAACAGACAAAAACATCTAAACACATTTTTCAGTCAACAAGGAACACTTAATTTCATATTGAACCTTATTTTAATAAAGAAATAATCACTGACACAAACTTGTCTATGTGGATAGGGTTATTCTGGTTACATTTGTCTTTTGCCAAGAGAATATGTGACAAAACACTAAAACCAATAACTGACCCTATTAAAATTCCAATTGCCCAAACTTGAAAATATGAAATTGCCCAAACTATGAAAATATTTTTTTACACAGTCAATTGGAAACAGTATCTTGGAAGTGACCTTCCCTGTGAGGGGAAGCACTTATCTGATTTACATGCCTGTGCTTTTCTCATCACTTACTACAGCCTCCACATGTGGAATAACTTACATTCACAAAGGGAGGAAGAGTTGCCTGAGTTTGAGAGGGCATAAATTCTGTTGCCCGTGTTCCTCAGAAGAGGACATTATGCTGTGTGTCAATTTAATGCTGCAGATTTTGTGTATTCATATGGTAAAAGTCTGCCTTTTAAAGCATGTACAAGAGTTACTGGGGTGTTTTATTTTCTTTGTCACTTTTGTGTTTGTTTTGGTTTGGGCCTTTGTGTTTTTCTTTTCCTCTGGTTGTACAGCTGTATGCCACAGAAAGAAAAGCAGGAAAAAATGGGGTCAAATATTGGAAGATTAAAGAAAATGTGCAAATGAGGAAGGATATATATCAGTAGAGATAGAGGAGAAACAGATTTACAGGAGAAAGTGGCAAATTAAATTAAAAGGGAGAGAAAGGTGGAAGAATAATGAACTGGTTTCACTAATATGTTGTGTTGAGTCCTTAGGGATTGTTGTCCATGAGATCAAATCTGTGGATAATAATTTTTCATATAATTGGCACAATATGTGAATTCTTTACTTTGCATTTCTGGGGTTTATTGAATTTGTTTCTGTAGTTACCCTTTTCTTACCTTTTTCTATCCATAGACTTGCCCCACATACTTTTTTTTTAAAATTATTTCTTTAGTGTCTTTTCCTTTACTTACCAATTTGTACTGCAGTCCATATTAAACTTCAACAATTACCAAAAGAGGAGATGAATATGTGATCATTTCACTTACTAGGTCCTTTTCAAACTTGGGAAATCTTAAGTATTTTGTTTTGGTTGTCACAAAGTAGCAATTCTCCTAAAAAACATTAGCCTCTTCTGTGCTTTTTGGTTTTCTTTGCCCTATGACCTAAATTTGTTTTCTTCTGAGACTTACAGAACTCATAATCAGATGTCATTTCTCCTTGAATCTGTAGTTGAGTTACAGGCAGAGAGCGATAATTTTGTCCTCTCTGATAACACATGGTGAACAGTTCAGTGATTTGGTCATTCTTCATCATTTTGTGGCTGAGTTTGCAGAAGTACTTGCTATTACCCCATTAATTCTCCTATTATATCTTCACCACTAGGACAGAGGCTTTTTTTTTGCAGAATGGTAGACAAGATTATTTTGTTGAATACTAGCTCAGTTGACTAACAAAATATCGGGTATGGAAGATATCGATACTTTGTCTTACCTGTTTGTTTCTTATCCTGGAAGTATAGATTTATTTTTTTTTTTGCATTTGATCATCTTGTGTTGTTTCATATGGTGTTTCATAAGATACTATGTTAATGCTTTCCAAGACATAACCACTGCAGCCAACATCCCCGGGTATTTTCTAGGAAGCAAGGGGGACTGCTTATATCACAGGTATTTTCCAGACTGAGACCTCAAAGAGGCATTTACTAAGCTGGTATCTTAGTTAAGCCTTTTTTTAATAATTACTGTTCCTCAGTTATCTGTTATGGCAGATGAAGAAAAAGCAATGAATGCATGCACATAATGGACTACACATATGAGATGAAATATATTCGGAGATAGCTGCAATTACATTGATCTCTGAAATAAATAAGTCAGAGCAGTAATGAAATGCTATGAATACTGTTTCCATGCTACTCATATATTATATGAGAACTCCTTTTAAAGCCATCTGTAACGTATAATTGGGTTCTTGAGAAAACATTAAAACTTCTCTTACTTGCATGTTCATTTTCCAGCCCTCAAACTCAGTTTTTCTTCTTCCCCTCCCCCCC
>VYXB01003808.1:180449-280386 GCA_013397135.1 Pachyramphus minor
CCCCCCATCATAGGGATGCTGGAGAAAGATCATTGTGGATGACACTATGCCTTTCAGTGAAGAGGAGAATTTGTTATTACCAGCTACAGCCTGTCAAAATGAACTTTGGCCAATGTTGCTGTCCAAAGCTCTCATTAAGGTAGCAAACCTTAGGTATGTTTAGTCATCTCAATTTCGGTTTGTTTTGTGAAGTCACATGGAATTTGCAAAAAGTTGTTTTAGTTTACATGGGAAATATAATTTGCTAAAAATTTTGTAATGACAGTTAGACACTTCCAAAAGCTGACACTGTAAATCAGTAAAGCAAAATCATCTGTAGCTACAGAAGGTACTGTGTTTCCTTTATAGATGTGTTTGTAAATTTATGCATAGAAAACTTGCAAAGAAACTGGAGTACTCTCCTTATTTGCTTTATTTATTTGACATTATTCCTAAAGGCTTCACATGTGATTTTCTGCAAAATGGAAATGTCCATGAAGTGTTAATGAAGTCGTAATTGTCAGCCTTAACCAGTATTGACTCAAACAGTGTTGAAAATAAAGTATTGTAAGCTACTTTTCATGCCTTTGCTACAGTTCTACTGTTGTGGGCTGTACATTGATCCACTTCCCTAGAACTGACCTGAAAAGGGGAGGATGGCCTATGATGCAGTGATTGACAATTATGGCCACAGGCTCCTATGAGATGAGCAATGATCACCAAGAGTTTAAATGACTAAGCTTGAGAAAATAATTCAAAACACTGATCTGGGTAGTCAGGCTTCCCCATTCTGGTCATATCAAGTTATGTTTGTCAGAAGAGTCATCTAAAGTATATCTACACAGGCTAGGGAGTTGCTGGGAGCTGCCTATTAGGATGGAATTCTCCAAGAATGTGATTGTAACACTTCAATTTTCCAGAGCACAGGGGTTAGTCTTACAAGCGCTGGCATCTTCAGCCTTGAACCTCTCAGGAAATCTCTCCGGACAGTAGGAGACTGTATCAGTTTGAAGGGGTGGAGTGTGGTAGAGTGGAAATAGAGCAACTTGCGCAGAATAGCCTGCTAGTTAGAGAGGCTGATTAGGAAATGGCAGTTGTAGAACCATAACCCCCTTCTAGCACAAGGGATTTCAAACCCATGTCTCCAGCTCTGCAAAAAGAGGCTTTACATGTGCAAATGTGCAAAATGCTGTATGTGTGCAAATATACATAGTATGCTTGCTAACAATTTTGGAAAAATGCCCTTGTACCAGAGGGAATGCTAAAATAATGGACCTGATGCAAAATCAACTTTGTAGGCTAGTAGTCATCAGTGGTTTGGTAAGCTCCTGAAATTGCAAGTAATGACTTGTTTTTTGTCAAGCTATTCTCTGTATGGTCTTATTCCTATATAAAGCAATGTAGACTGCAGGCTGCTGTAGTTGGTTTCATTATAATTCTGTAAAATATCTGCTTTTGTCTCATAGTATACCTGGAACTGGAAAAAGAGAGCTGGAGGAATTTACAGTTCTGCATACATTAACTGGATGGATACCAGAAGTTATTCCTCTTCAGTAAGTTCCTCTGTTAAACAATTTGGTTAATATTTAATTCTATAAGACAATATGAAAAATAAAGGTGAGCCCTAAAAGTCCTTCACCATCAATTTTAGCAAGTGTATTGTTTTTAATTCCAGTACTTGAGAAATGTACCTTTGAGGAATACAGTTTTACTGAGCTTTTTTTTTGTAGGTCATACAGTCGCTTGTGAACCTATTTATCAAGATAAGCAATGCCTATTCTTTATAAAATTATTTTAACTTATATTAAACACTGTGATAAAAACAAGGTTAGAGATATCTATGTTTCATTTAGTATGCAGTTACAAAATGTCTGCCAGTAATAGTAACTTTATATCTGAATGTACCATAGAAAACATGTGTCATAAATTTGGAAGTAATTCATGCCAGCTGGTATAGTGTTTCCACCTTTTAAATTGGAACAATTGATAGACTTCTATTTTCAACCAAAAATAGTATTTCCTACCTACAATAACATTTTTCTTGTCCTGTGTGTTTTATGTTCATTTTATATATTAAAGAAAAGACATTCTGGTTTTCCAGATTGACATTATTTTTACTAAATGAATGACCAGGATACTAGCTATTTAGACTTTTTTTTTTTTAAATTATACCTTCTTGCCTTTTGATATATAGATTTGAATGAATACACAGATAACAAATAGTTTGGGTTTATATATAGTTTTTTTAGATATAATAGGTTTTTTATAACTGTATTTCAGAATTAAAGTTCAGTGGAAGAATATTTTATTCCCTTTTTCAGTTATTTTTATGTCCCAAGCTATGCTTACAATTTAGGTTTTTGATATATTTGTGTCTTACAATAGTGTGTATGTAGCCCATGGACTTAAAAATCTAAGTAACCTAAATTTTATTTCTTTAAGTAGTCAGTTTTACAACTGCAATAGCAAAAAAAAATGTTCATTTCCTGCAAATACATTATATTCTGGAATGAAAAAATGTGAATACCACAGAGTCTTTGCTATAGTAGTATAAGATGACTTTAACCCATTGTACAATCAGTTATTTTATTTAAGAAAAAGGTTGCATTCAGTTAGCTTGCATGAAACTTATTCATGACCCTGTTTGAGGTTATTTCTGGAGTCACTGAGTTTCTGTGAAGAACCAATATGACTGCAACTGTCATGTCATATCAAAAAGCTGTTGTATTTGGTAGAATTGGTGGAAGAGGCATGACACTATCTGTGATGAACTGTTAGAAAAGCCCAGTTTGGAAGTACCTTCATTTTAATATACAGAGATGGAATCAAGTTGTTATACAATGTAGTTGTGGTCTGCAAGTTTCTCTGCCACAACTTTTATCCACTAAAAAGCTTGAGAAATAATGCTTTATTTACATATGTTTCTAACCACCATCTCTTTCTTTATGGGTTTGTCCGTAACCTGTCTCAACAAATTGGCTGATACAGAGGATCGTGCAAGTGTGTTCTATCTGCTAAAATAACCCAGTAGCTTTTTGAAGAGTTGAACTGTCAGTTGTGGTACAGTGCCTGTTTAATGAAAATCACATTTTCTTTTCTTATTGCAAATAAGAAAAGAAAATTATCATTGACATATACCCGTGTGTTTTCTTTTAAAGGCATGAATACTTGGACAAAGTTTGGGACTTTCTGAAAGAGACTGTGCCAGAATTCAAGTTGCCTGATGAGAAGACTCCAGAACTTGATACTACTCAGTCAGATACGAAACCTGAAGAGACCCAAGACTCAGAGTTAAACAATGGAGTTTCGTCTGTGAAACAGTCAGAATCACCTGATAACATTGACAGAGGTCTGTAATTTTAGGTAATGTTGTCTTTTAGGCCAAGAATAAATAAGGTTAGCATAATCTCTGGCTTTAAATTTGTATGTCTTGGATATGTTGCTACATGCAACTCTGTGGGTTTATTGTTTACACTGAACATGATGCAATGATGTAAATTGAAATTACTTTTATTTTAGCATTAGATCTCATTAGAAGCAGCACTAGTCTTTTATGAAAATAGCTTCCCTTTATGGCAGAGATTTTTTCAGCCATTTATTTCCCTAAAGACTGGTTCCTTGCAGAGAGATAACAATCAGAGAGGTTTCAGTTTCTCCAAAGGCAACACTGCTCTGATCATCAGTAAATTATACATTTCATAATGGATGTTGCAAAGTGTGATTACCTACAGAGTTCTGACAAGTATGTTCTAATGTCTACCTGCATATTTATTTATAGCAACTTTTCTATTTATGCTGCTAGGTATAGGTAATAATTTTCTTCAAGAGCTGCTAATCTTATTTACATTTAAATGAAAAAACTCAAATTTAGAAACTTATTTATTCCAGTATATTATTCTTTAATGTTTATATTTGCGACTGAGTTTTCCTAGTTACTGTTTTTAACTTGAAGGCATAGGTGCATTTTCACAATAATTCTAATGCCTTTGTAAGGTACAAATCATACACCAAAATTTCTATTTCTTCCTAAACTTTTAGAAAAATCCCTAAATTCCTCACTTGGAATCCCAAATACGATGTCCTAATGTCAAAAGTGTTATAAAAATTTAGAAGTTTTGTGGCTGTAGTTGTATTCTCTCTTATTAGGAGATCATTTTGACCCACCATCAATGTGGTAGATATTCAAGAGTTTGGAATGGACATTCCCAGGGATACAGACATTGGAAACAGCACTGTCATTCATCCAGCAGGATGCTGTGATTTTTTTTCCAGATAACTTCATAAATTTAATCCTACCTAAAACTCTTAGACTTAAAAATTCTATTAGTAACTGAAATAGCTAAGAATCAGGGAACTATTATGTTTTGATACAACTGTGAAATCCCCAACTCTGAAGCTAAAAGCTTTGTTCAGATGCTCTGTTAGTGTTTGGGATTATTTGGGTGACATAAAGCCATCCATGTCACCATGAGAGATAAGGACCTGTGGGTCCTGGTGGACCACAAGCTGTCTCTGAGCCAACAGTGTGCTCTGGGAGCCAAGAATGCCAACAGAATCCTGGGATATATTAGGAAAAGCATTGCCAGCAGGTCAAGGGAGGTGATCCTGCCCCTTTACTCAGTCCTAGTGAGGCAGATCTGGAGTACTGTGTCCAGTTCTGGACTCCTCAGTACAGAGAGACACGGAGCTGCTGGAACAGGTCCAGTAGAGGGTAATGAGTATGATTAGGGGACTGAAGCATCCCTTTTATGAGGAAAGGCTGAGGGAACTGGGCCTGTTCAGCCTCAAGAAGGGACAACTAAGAGGGGACCTGATCGGTGTGTATACAAGTATCTAAAGGGAGAGTGCCAAGAGGATGAAGCCAGGCTCTTCTTGGTGATGCCAAGCAATAGGACAATGGGCAGAAACTGGTTGATGCACAGGAAGTTCCACTTAAACATGAAGAAGAACTTCTTTACTGTGCAAGTGATTGCACTCTGGAACAGGTTGTCCATAGAGTCTGTGGAGTCTACCCCACTGGGAATAACTTTAAACTGGGGATATTCAAGAACCATCTGGATGCAATCCTGTGCAATGTGCTCTGGGATGACCCTGTTTGAACAGAGAGGTTGAACCAGATGACCCACTGTGGTCCCTTCCAACCTGAACCATTCTGTGATTCTGTGAAGCTGCGTTGGCACAATGGAAAGGACACCATCCAGAGGGACCTGGAGAAACTTGAGAATTGGGTTGATGAGAACCTAATGAGGTTCAATAAGTTCCAAGTGCAAGGTGCCATACCTGGACTGGAAATCCCAGACATGAGTACACACTGGTATAAGAACTGAGAGCAGTCCTGTGGAGATGACTTGTGGAATCTGGTTGATGAGAGGCTGGACATGAACCAACAGTGTGTGTTTGCATCCCAGAAAGCCAACCACATCCTGTGCTGAGCCAAAAGCAGTGTGACCAGCAGATCAAGAAAGGTGATTCTTGCCCTCTACTCTGACCCCACCTAGAGTACTGTATCCAGTTCTGGGATTCCCAACACAAGAAAAGTGTGGACCTGTTGGAATGAGTTCAGAGGAGGGCCACTAAAGATGATCAGAGGGCTGGAGAGCCTTTCCTGTGAAGGCAGGCAGAGAGAGTGCAGGTTATTCAGCCTGGAGAAGAGAAGGCTCCAGGGAGACCTAACAGCAACCTTCCAGTACCCGAAGGGGACTTGCAAGAGAGTTGGAGAAGAACTTTTTACAAGGGCATGTAGTAGGAGGACAAGAAAGAATGGCTTTAGAAGAAAAGATTGAATATTGGAAAGAAATATTTCACTGTGAGGATGGTGAGGCACTGGAACAGGTTGCCCAGAGAAGTTGTGGATGCCCCATTCCCGGAAGTGTTCAAGATCAGGTTGGGTGTGACTTTGAGCAACCTGGTCTAGTGGAAGGCGTCCCTGCCCATGGATCATCTTGGAACTAGATGATCTTTAAGGTCTTTCCCACCCCCAATAATTCTAAAATGTGATGTTTTTTTTTGTTTCATTAGAAAGTATTTTCCTATAGTCTAAATTTTGAGCCTTGAAAGAAAAAAATTGTGGGACACTTTCTTCTTCCATATCTGGGGAATGTATACCTCATTTATGCTAGTTTTTTTGGAAATTACTGATGTGTGAGAGCAAGGACATGAAGCAAATATGTGCCACAGTGCCAGAAATTCAGAGTTTCTAACATTGTAGTAAGGACATAAAAGTTGTGCACTAACTGAAAGGTAGGAACAAAGTCTTCCTGGCTCCTTCTCAGTTGATCTGGATTTTACGTCTTATTTTTATTACATCTTATTTTTTATTATTTTTAATTAAATTACATTAGTTCTTTATAATATCTCAACTCTTAAGACTTGGAAGAGTTTGTGGTTGATTGTTTTTAAAATTTATCTAAAATACTATCAAACCATTTACACATGAGTCTTTATGACTGAAAGTTATAATTGAAAAAGAAAAATATTTAATCTTTATTTTGCTTAATAGAAAAAGCAGAGCAGAAAAAAGTAGGAAAGAAAAAAAACAGAGGAGAAAAAGAAAAAAGCAAGGTAGCACGTCGGTCTTCACAAATGACAAAAGCCCCAAGCCTTGAGGCTTCACCTAAAAGTAAGTCCTATTGTTTTGAAGATAAAAATACAGATAGAGATATATGTAAAGCAAAGGCTTTGCTTTAATTTGATTTTAAACTTTACTGAGGGGAGATTATATGTAGGGGGAAGGTTATATGTACTTTTTTTTTTTAATTCTAGTTCTTTATATTTCACATTATAGGCTGAAGTTGTTCAAACCTATTGAAATCTATAACATATTTAGAATAGTATTGATAGTATTAGCATATGGGAGCCCCTGGTGGTCTAGTGGTTAAGGATACGGCGCTGTAACTGCCGAGGCCCGGGTTCGATTCCCGGTCGGGGAAACTCCCCGGGCAGGTGGAGCCCGTTAGCCCTGTAAGGCAATCCACCTACGTCCTGAGGACCTCGCTGCCACTGTCCAAGCTCGCTTGGCCCCGGCAGATGAACCTTAGGATTAAAGGGTGGGCTCAGTTCTGCGCACACTGTGCCCCACCTAAAATAAATCCAATGCGCAGGCTGGAAGGCGTACAAAGACCTTCCACAGATCTTCGTTCGNCTGAAGTTGTTCAAACCTATTGAAATCTATAACATATTTAGAATAGTATTGATAGTATTAGAGCATGGTGCTAATAATGCCAGGGTTATGGGTATGATCACCATAGAGGCCATTCGCTTAAGGGTTGTACTCAATGATCCTTGTGGATCATATTCTGTGACTCTGTGACTGCAGTACTTTGTTCTAGTGGTAACAAGTGTTATAGTTTTTCCGTATTTTTTTAAAAAAGCTTCCTCTTTAATAATTTATTTGTTCAATATCCACTTTATACAGTGAATTGCAATTGGAAAAGCAGGAATGGTTCTTTGTTGAAGGATAGGGGGCAGAACTTTCGTTAGGATTCACTCCATGTTTAATTTTTTTCCTTTGTCAAGGAAATATATCTTTATTAATTAAATTATTGTATTGATACATTCATAATAGCATAAAAATTAAGTAAATTCTTGGTTTGTGCATTTAGATTTATTATTTTTTAAGAAAACAAAAAAAATAAATAAACAACAAGTAATTACTAATTGACCAACTAATCAGTCAATAAAGATGTGTCGTGTTTACTCGCATAAAATATAGAGTGTCTTCACAAACGTACGTTAAGCTGATTTGCCTTTGGCATTGCTTAGATTTGCATACATGTGGCACAAAAAACCCATTTATTAACTGGAATACTTTGTAGTTGCAAATCAATAGGTGAGAATTGATAGAACATCTTTCTTTGGGGAAATAACTACAAAGCAAAAATGTATAACAGGAATGAAACTTACTATAAGTTCGATTCCTGCTTCTTGTATTGAATCCTGATTAAAATTGGTGATTTAAATTTTAAATTATAGCAAACCAGTATTGTTGTTTGTCATCAGCAGATACATTTATTTGAATTCCTACTTTATATTCCACTAAATTAGTTAAACAGCAGTAAACTTTAAAACATATTGCAGGTTTAGTGCAAATGTAATTTGGTTTAGTGGTAATAGGATTGGAATAGGAAATGTGTTTCACATGAGTATAAGGAACATGACTAACTAGTACTCAAGCATGTCACGTGGAAAAGAAAACAAAGGTGAAGCAGAAGGATCCAAGTGATATATTCTAGAAATTGTGCAAAATGAGTGAAAGAGTATTAAGAACAACTGGGCAGAGTTTCTGTATGAAAAATTACATGATATTTACATCTTTGTTCTGCCATGTAAACTACAGTTTACGCTCTTTTCTGAAAGACACTTAGTGTCCTGTGAAGAGGTTATTTACAAAGATTAGTAGTTTGGAGCTAAAGTATGATGGTCAGAGAACTCTTTTATTTTAAGTTTGAACCACAAAAGACTTTTGGAAAAGAGTAAGAGGTAGGTATCTCTCTAATAACAAAGCAAATTTAAGATTATTAGACTGTAAGAAAAAAAAAAACGAAGTGCAATTTGAAAGACTACTGAATTACAATGCATTTTTGTTGTGATATTGTAGCCAAAAGAGAAAAATCTTGCAGGCTTTATGAGACACATGGTCTGCAGAGTGGTCCAGGATATTAGAACCATTGTTGTGCATAAAATAACATCTGAAACTAGGTCTTGGTCCAAAGTCAGACTCCAGAGGCAGTAGTTGTAATAAGTTCCTGATTTGCTCTTGGGAATTTTGTAACAGTGACTTTACTTAATGCAGCAACACTTTTTTCTTTTTTTTTTTCCCTTGTAAGTGACTTGAGAAGTATTTCATTCCCAGCATGATAAAAGTGCATATTTCCCTGCTGCAAGCTTTCCCTCTACCTATTTTATGTGAGGATTTCAAGGGAATTTTTCTTCTTTGTGATAAATATGAGCTATTTCTGAAAAGATATTTAACTACTCATAAAGCTGTTTATATTTAACTTTTAAAATGGCAAACCATTCTGTATTCATTGCATTGTGTATTCATTACCTTGCTTATTTTCATACACATTGACATACCCCTTACTTCTAAGTAATTGGAAACTTCTCTTGCAGGCTTTTGATTTTGAGTCTGTTATTATGTTGTAGTGGGCTGACACTGTCTGGCAGCTAAGCCCCAACCCAGCCACCTTCTCACTGCCCACAGTGGGATGGGGGATAGAATCAGAACTGAACCTCCTGCCCACTCCCAGCATACTCACTGGGGTAGTGGAGTGAGAAGCAGAAGATTTAACACTGTGCGAGCTCTGCTCAGCAATAGCTGACATATTGGTGTGTTATCAATAGTGTTTTGATCACAGATCTACACAGCACCATATGGGCTGTTCTGATGAAAGTTAGCTCAACCCCAGCCAGATCCAATACAAACATGCACAGTTCTGATTCACTTGCACACTCAGACCAATGCCTACTGCACACTGCAAATACAGTATGAGTTGCAGGATCCTAGAAGTATTGAACTTGTTTCTCTATTCATCCAATTGTGTGGATATGGCAGAATAACAAGCCCTTCACATGATCAGCCAGATCTCTTCCTGAGGGCAACCAACTCTTTTGTCCTGTTGCTTTTCAGTAGGCACTTCTTGAGAAGCTTTTGCAGACCATTCATATATTCCTCCTACTGACCTGTTTTAGTGCACAATCTGCTCTTTTCCACTCATCAGCTTTTTCTTTTTAGTAACTAACCTTTCATACTTAGGGAGTCCCCTTGTTTCATAAACAGTTTTTATGATTACGTGATATGATATGAGCTACTTAGTCCCCTTGTTCTTATAAAGAATCATCACTCTGCTTTCTATTTAGGTTTCTAAAGAAATGAGTTTCCTAATAGTTTTTGATCTGCTGGAAAGGGAATACTATTCTACTTGAGAGGGCAAGAGCTAGGAATTGGAGAATTTGTTCTATAAACCAACCATGTATTTTGCTAATACTCATTGTGCCTTGATACCAGTTTTGTAATTAGAGATATTAGTATTTTCTAGATCACAGAAGTGTTGAGAGATTAATATTATGCATAAAAGTTTTTGAAATCATACAAGTACATCTATAATCATCCAAGTCAATGAGATATGTCACATAACTGTAAAGTTCTTATAATTTTTCTTTTACATATTCAGAAGGGTTTTCATTTACAAGAGGGATTGAAGCGTAATATTTGCTTTTGGTTTTTCAAATGCATATTAACATTTTACAAGATTTATGTCAATTCTTAAGAGTACATAGGTTTTTTTTTCTGAAGACTAAAAAAATACCTTCTAATAGGCAAAGCTAATCCATGCCTAACACAACAGAAGTCAGCATATGAGCTGTATGCCTGATGATCAGGATATTGAAAACTGAGTGTTTTCATAGAATGGGTTGGATTGGAAGGGACCTTAGAGATCATCTATTTCTGATCTCCCTGCCCTGGGCAGGGATACCTTCCACTAGACCACATTGCTCACAGCCCCATCCAGTCTGGCCTGGAACACTTCCAGAGATGGAGTATCCACAACTTGTCTGGGCAACCTATTCTGGTGCCTCACAGTAAAGAATTTCCTCCTTACATCTAATCTAGACCTACTCTCTTTCATTTTAAAGCAGTCTTCCCCTGTCCTATCATTCCATACCCTGTTAAGAGTCTCTCTTCAGGTTTCTTGTAGGCTCCCCCTTAGGTATGGAAAGTCTACTCTAAGATTTCCTTGGAGCCTTCTTCAGACTGAACAACTCCAACTCTCAGCCTGTCTTCATAGGAGAAAAGCTCCAGCCCTCAGATAATCTTTGTGGTCTTTGTCTGGCCTCATTAATTCTTGGAAAGTTAAACTTCACCATCAGCTGTTGTTTGACAAATAAATATTTAAGAGGAACATTGACTGAGAAAATTCTTTACAAGTCTTCGAAACATATGACGAAAAAATAAAAAAAGTTTAAACGTATTAAAACCAACAACTTTAGTTCCTGGCCTTTCTTTTTAAGTGTATAGAGATATATATTATGTGGATCAATTCAAATTATGCTTTCCCTTCTCCAAGGGACTGAAGCATGTGTTCAGGTTGTGTAGTACTCACTCTCTGTAAATGAATTTACAAAGCTGCAAGTGTGAAACATAAGCAGCTACATGGATTCATAATTTTTTAACAAAGCATCAAAGAATTCTTATATCCACACTGATGGATATAAATAATAGGCTTTGGTTAATCTACCTGTTTTTCTGTTTAATATATTGTAATATTTTTCATCTAATAATACAATTTTATCGAAGTTATCAGTTTTAACTAGTTTCCCCAAAATTCACACTAATCAACAGCACACAAATAATTTGCACACATCCTCCTCATTTTTTGTATGGTGAAAAAGGGTCAAATAATACATAATATTTTAAGGCTACTGGCATAATGTACAAAATCTTTCTAGTATTATTAAAGTGGATATGATTTGCTTGGTTAATAATTTGCATGCGCTAATAATTTGTTCATTGCTGTTTATTGTCTGCCCTGCAGACGTTTTGTTTCACAACCCATCTAGACTGAATATGACAGCTTTACATTCCACCTAGTATTTCATTAAATACTTTTATTTGGGAAATACTCCTTACAGTATACCTTGTGGCACATACTATTCTGTAATGTGTAGGACATCATAGATACTATTGCTATATTTCTAACAGATCAGATATGTCAGGGACTGAGATTAAAACTAAATTATAGCCTTGTTTTTGAATAAGTGGAAACCTACAACTAGCACAAGAGCTGTGGTTAACATGGAAATCACAAGCATGGAGTGAGAAATATTAAGAATCCACTGGAAAGTAACTCCAACTTACCATCAGCTTATATTTAACTGGGTAATGGATTTTCTGAAAGAATATTTAAGATACAAGGATATGTTATTTCTTTGAAAATAAAATGTAGCATGCCTTCTAAATAAATGGATTTTAAGTCTGATAAATTGTATTTTCCAGCCACTTGCCTATTTATCCTTTTCTTTCCCCTTTTTTTTCTTTATATGCTGATAGCATTGTTTTATTTCATTTCACAGAAGATACCTATTCTTAGAGCAACTTCCAGTTGAATACTTACTAAACATAGGAAGCAATTATCCTGTGTCTGAGGTGAAGCTGAAGGGAACAATGACAGACACAGATCATTTTCCTGGAGTGTTAAATGAGGATAGAATCATAGAATCATTTAATTTGGAAAAGATTATTGAGTAAATAAGATTATTGAATCCAGCTCTTAATCTGTACTGCCAAGCCCACCACTAAACCGTGTCCGTACACATCTTTTAAATACCTCCAGGGATGGTGACTCAATGATGGCTACCCACTTCCCTGGGCAGCCTGCCCCAAGGATTAACAACCCTTCCTGTGAAGAAATTTTTCCTAAGAAAACGTTCTGAGGAAAAACAGGTGTCACGAGGTCTTTTCTGAAATCCTGTCTTCATGAGATTTTCCGTAGATGAGTAAGGAAAAATATAGAGAGATAGAAATCCTTTTTTTTTTTTTTTAAACTGTCTTTCTGGTCAAACCAGATACTTATATTTCAAGTATTATATGTCGTAGACTTCTAATTTCCCTTCAGTGTAAGTGAACTGACTGTCAGGCAGCCTTGACTTCTCTTCATCGTTCAGGAATTAGCAATGACTTCTTTCACAGACTGGGTATGAGGTGATCGTGCGACTGCTGAGTGCAACAGATTTCTAGGGGTAACAAAATGAATGTGCCCCTCCTTTTATGCCTTGCCTATAGCAGAATTACAGGAAAACAAGGTCGTGTTAGGTGTGTCTGTTAAGAAGTATGGGTTCACCCCCTCACACTTTCTGAAGCAGCCATCATTACCTCCAGTTTTTCATCTCTTTGACAGGAGTAAGAGCAGTAATCCTGGTGTACTATGTTTCTCAGTCTACTAATCTCAGTCTTCATATCCATTGGCAGGAGTGGCCAGAGCTCTGCCTTTGGATCCTTTTTGGTAAGGTCAAATTTTGTCTTCACTGGTGAGAAGCCTTTAATGTGTAGTCACCAATCAGGATGTTTTCACTTCCTCTATCCAGATAATGTGTATTGCTTCTTTTTCCTAGTATCTACTGTTTATAAAATTTGATGCAAAACAGAAGAACAACATTGAAAGCTACCTCAGACCTGTTGTATTTTCTGTTCTTAATTTATGTAAAAAATAAGCGAACTATGCAACGTTTGTGATTATTTAAATTAGTAAGGATTAAAGTGAGGTGTTTTTTCCATCCATGGCTTCTTTTTCAAGTACTTTACAATGGACTCTGCTTTTGGATGTAGTAACAGAGTCAAGGAGAAGAAAGATAAAAATAAGGCAGAGAAAACAGAATAATTTAGGGTGCGGTATACCTACATTTATTTACTGTTTATCTTATTCTAAAGCATTTTATGTTTTCTGTGTAGAATCTTCTGTGTCAACCCAACCAGAAATGGTCGTGTATGCTGGCTGTATACCACTTCATTTGTTTGAAGAGGATGTTTTTTCATTAAAACAGATGGTAAGATGCTGTGCTATCAGGATAAGCAAGCATTCCTTATTTTGTTATCATAGTGTTTAATTTTGTGGCAACTATGTTGTAACAAAAAGAATTCAATTAGCACAGTGAAACAGTTACTAGGTGATTACTATCAGTTAAATTTATATTTCAGTGCTTCTGTATTCTAAATACGTATTTTCCTGCCAAAGCCTGCTCATTTTTTACTGTTTTCCTCCCCTTTCCTCTGGATCCCAGAAGCTGAAGTCTCCTCGGAGAGACTAGTTGTGGACTAGAAAATGCATCATGATGTGATGCTTCTGAGTGGAAAGTTGGATTATTTTAAGGACTACTTGAAAAACATGAATTTTAATTTTTTTTAAGACTCCAAAAGTAATGACTTCTCTGATACACGTTTTCTGATATGATGTTTGTTGTTCTGTGAGAAATATCATGTTTATATCAATTTGTATCATTAGTGTTGTAGCTGGTGAAAGCAGCTGGAGAAAGCGTAGCACTTTGTGCAGCTGGCATAAAAACAATAATTAAATTTCTACTTAGTCACTCACACTCCTCAGAAGGCTACTTATAATGCCAGAGCAGGCTTTCTTGAGTTGATTATTGATGAAGTTTCCTTTTTTTTTTGGACATTTAAATCATATTTATCATAATTAGATCATTAAGATCATTTAAGCTGCCATCCCAGGAAACTGGTAGGCTTCATTGAATAAATAAATTTCCAGAAATGGTTTCCACATATTATGCTTTACTACTCTTAATTCTTGAATTATTTTCTTTTTTTAAATTGTGCTATGTATTTTATGCTATTTTCAAGATTAGCTTGTTATCTGCGATTTTATTTTAATTTATTTTAAGGTCTCAGTCAATACTGCCTCTTTGCTAAAAATAAGTGATACTAGTCATCAAAAAGCAAAGTGGAAGTGATGACATAGAATCATAGAATCATAGAATCGATTGAGTTGGAAAAGACCTCGGAGATCATCAAGTCCAACCCTTGGTCCAACTCCACTAAGTGCCATGTCCAATCTCAGTTTAAAAACCTCCAGGGATGGTGAATCCACCACCTACCTCCCTGGGCAGGCCATTCCAATGCCTGACCACTCTCTCTGTAAAGAATTTCTTTCTAATATCCAGCCTAAATTTCCCCTGGCAGAGCTTAAGCCCGTGCCCCCTTGTCCTATTGCTGACTGCCTGGGAGAAGAGACCAATCCCCACCTGGCTATAACTTCCCTTCAGGTAGTTCTAGAGAGTGATGAGGTGACCTCTAAGCCTCCTCTTCTCCAGACTAAACAACCCCAGCTCCCTCAGCCTCTCCCCATAGGTCTTGTTTTCCAGTCCCTGAAGGGACTGGAACTATAACCCTATAGGGTTATATGTTTCCTGTCACCTAACACCTTAAGTATCATCTTGACCACAGTCTGTTGGGATATACAGATTACTGAAAAAGGAAGATGGCAGACCAAATAGCGTGAGGCAGATGCAACTATATATCTAAACAAGTATTTTAGTAAAGACTGGTGAAAAAATGGAAGTTGTCAGAAATTAAATATAGAAGGTAGTTGATTTCTTATGGATTAAAAAAAAAAAAGCTTTATTTGAGAGCTGAGACTTACTACACTGATAGAAATATAGTTTGGAAGAATGCATTCACTGGGATAAGAGTTGCTCCCTAAATTTTGAAAAAAATTTGTCATTGACTGCAGCTGTGCCAGAATTTCCCTGCAGAATTTTTGCAGTATCTCTTTCAGCTTTGCCTTCTAGTGTGGCTGTCCTTGGATTGCTGTGGTTTGATTTTGTTTTAATTTGCTTAAAGAAAATGAAAAAAAATCATTAATTGAGTCGTCCGAGTCTGTCATGTATTCAGGAGCTAACAAGTTCTCTTTTATGGCTCCTAATTGGTCTTCTTCAAAATCCTTTCTAGTCTTGGATATTTTAACTAGAATTTTTAATTTTGTTCCCTACTCTTCAAATAACTGACAATGACAACTACATTATTCTCTGTAGAGTTCATAAATATAGAACCTCAGGAACATTTGACAACGAGTAGAAGCAGAGACTTGCTGATGAGCATGTTAAAGAAATAAGTTATTGGTGATTTATTTAGCGTGTAAAGGAAGGTGTGTTTTTAAAATAAGAAGGATGTACAAATCTTATAAGAGAACTTTCAGTTCTGACAAATCTTAAGTCCTGGACCATTATTATTTTAATGGGAAGAGCACCACTTCATGTCCACATTTAGAACTGCTCTTAAGTGTGTTACTAAGGGTTTTGGTATACAGGTCACCTGGAGTGTCTTTAATGTTTTATAAATGAGCTGGCAGATAAAAAGCTTAACTTTAATTATGGGTTGGTTCAAAGCAATACTGCATTATGGAAATTTCACAAGTTATCTAAAAGACCAATTGATTTGGTGGCAGAACTCTGCCACTTTAAGTAAGGACTTTTTCCCTGAGAGAAAGTATTTTCAAATATGTTTATTTAAAGGAACATCTTGTCCCCGTTGCTTTTTTACATATTCATTTTCTTCACTTGTATGTTTTCTGTAGCAACTAAAAAATCTATTATGAACAGTAAAGTACATGTAAGCACTTTTAAGTATACTTTTTCTGCTGAATATCAAATTCTAATTGGAATGTTTTTGGATAGTCTGTTCAGGTAACTATTTTGTTTCATGTGTTATTCAAGGTGTTGGATGCTTTTGTGTCCATACTACTCTTTTTGTTAGGCAGATATGGTGAGAAATGAGATCTGGTCCCAGTCAGATTATCTTTTCATGTTTCATAGTCTGATTCTTCGGAGAAGATGAGGCAGTATGGGCTTTCCCACATACACAGCCATCCTGTCCTCATCACTAGAACTAGATCCTGTCCTCTGGTAGCACCACCACAAGAACCACCAGTTCCTTGTTGGAAGCTTTTCCGTCAGAAAACGAAAATTATTATGATGTCTGAACCCAAAGGTTTGTCTACTAAAGCCTCCAAAATAAATTTGTAATTGCATTTTAATTACTATAAACATTTTCAGGACCATACTTATCATCTATTAGCTTAATTTCTATTGAACTTTAATCTGTTCTTTTATTTAGGTTTTGCCAATTTTGTATTACCTCCTTTTAGCAATATTTCTTAAATGCTTTGAGAAGTGTTTCAGTTTATGTTGAAGACAGCACTCTAGTAAAGAAAATGAAGAGGGAGTGTTATCAAAGCAACACAGAAGCTCTCTGATGCAGAGCCAGGAAAGGTTCTGAACACCTTTTAAAAATTTAAAGTTTGTGACTGGTACTGCTGCATCCTTTTTTAGAGTAAATTTTTTGCTAGGGTTTGTCTATACTGCATAATCAAATTAAAAGCATGATATATGATAGCTTGAATATGAAAGTGTTACAGGCATTTTAGTAAAATACAAAAACCAGGAAATCGGCAAAGGCAAAAATGCTGTCATAGTTGTTCTGAGCTACCCTGGCTAATGTTACATATAGGTTAGGCACACTTTTTAATACCTTGCAGGCTGGATTAGAGTGTTAAACATTTCTTTTTTTTCATGATACATCACCTAGAGCCACCCTTGGTTCTTCTGTTCCATTCAAGTGCATGTGATGATACTTGGAGAATTATTTAGGGGTGACAAATGCTCATTTGAAATTATTTGTCAAAATAATTATACCATATATAAAAAATTATAATAATAACAACTATAACAATAATAATAATATTGCTTTTAAATTTAACAAGTTGCTTTTTTCCAGAGCCTGAAGTAAAAACACCTGAAGAACATGTTGAGATTGCTAGCCTGTTTTTGAATTACAAATTGAATATTATCAGAATACCAACAGACACGTAAGTATTTAATGTAGTTGCAACATTAGCATAGTATCATTAGTCCATTTCACTGTGCAAGTGCAATTGGCTGATCTTTACTTGTGTCACAGATTAAAACTACTCAGATCATGTCTGAAGCACATCAGGACAGAACACTCTATTTCTGTCATGTAATTAATCAGCTATCAGTGATCTGTACATTTAGGATTAATATCAGCAATAAAACAGATAAATTACTATAATAGTTACAAAATGTTACTAAACACTTGCACGCTTCGGAATACCTTTCTGTAGCTAGTCCCAAGAATTTCTAACTGGGCACATGGAGGCATACATATGCAATTATGTGCACCCTCCTGGCATTGAGGGTTACAAGCACCCCTTCTGCTTTGAGAGTGCAACACACACCTCCTTTTGGAGATGCAAGTTGGAGTGATCTAAGCTTTAACTGCTGCTCCCTACAGTCTGCTAATATACACGCTGGTGAGAAAGACCCAGGAGGAGGACATGCACACACCTGAGGGATGGGTCCCGACTTGTACACACAGTCCCTTAGCCAGATGCACACTTCTGGCATTGACGAACAGGGAGCACTGTCAGGCAAAAATACTTAGCGATATTCTTGTAATTGGTGGGCCCAAAGATGTAGAATATTCAGTATATCACTTCTGCCAGAAATAGGAATATTCTTTGATGTCTTCCAAATTTTTCCTCAAACTACTGGTCTTTTTTAATTCTTGAACATAACAAGGATGTAATTGACTGGCCAGTCAGTGCTTTCATGGGCATTACATGTTGGTGTGGAACAGTAATGGTAATGTTTATGAATAAAAGAGACTGTTCTCTGTTCATTATAGTTGTTAGCACAAACCTGAGAGTGCAGGTGAAGAAGCTCATGGTCAAAACAACTTTGTATACATGCCTTGTGTTAAAAACTGTCTTGGAAGTCCTATAGATCCTTGAAAACTGGAGTCTTTCTGCATGGTGTCTTATAGAAGTTTCAGAAATTGGTGTATACATGGCTTCTAATCAATATTCAATATTCAACATATTGAATATTCAACATATTGCTCCCTGAGAAGAAAAGAAAGCTTACCATTAAGTGTATTAGGAGGGTTGTTTTTTTCCTATGACCCACTACACAGTACAGTTCTGTCAGGCTTCAGCTTATGATGTGAAGATTCAGTAGACGAATTCTAGAATTGTTAACCCTATCTCTTTTATTCTGACTGAACTCCTGTCATGAAGCATTGAATGAGTGATTGGGGTAACATCAGACTGGCAACTTGTCACTAGTGGGGTTTTACAGGGCTCTGTCCTTTGCCCTGTTCTCTTCAGCATCTTCATAAATGACTTGGAGGCGGGACTGGAAGGGATACTAAGCAAGATAACACAAAACCTGAAGGAGCTGTTCCCTCCCTCAAAGACAGTCTACAACTTCCTTGTGGGGGAAAGAGCAGGGGCAGGCACTGATCTCTTTTCTGTGGTGACCAGTGAAAGGAGCTGAGGTTATGTCAGGGAAGGTTTAGGTTGGAGATTAGAAAAAGGTTCTTCACCCAGAGGGTGGTTGGGCACTGGAACAGGCTCCCCAGGGAAGCGGCCCCAGCACCAAGCCTGACAGAGTTCAAGTGTTTGGACGATACTCTCAGGCACATGATGTGACTCTTGAGGATGGTCCTTTGTAGGGCTAAGGGTTGGACTCCATGGCCCTTGTGGGTCCCTTTAAACTCAGCATATTCTGTGATTCTGTATCATTTACCAAGTCTACACAAAAAGGTTTATGTCATTTTGGAGGATATTTCTTTTCTTGAGACTGAGTCCGACAACAGATTGTGCATATTATTTAGGGTGTGTACTCCTTTTATTAAGTACATATCTATGTTAATTGACTAAGTTACATACGTCACAGGTTCTGTATTTTGATCATCATAATTGGATGGACTGATAATAAACAAGTTGGATTTTTTAAATTCATTTTGAACAGCAGCATTTGTCCATGGAAGAAGTGACCTTGTAATATTCTGGGAATTTAATTGTTTTGCTCATGCAGTTGCATTTTATTGGTTAAAAATGCTTAGATTACTTACTATTTGTTTTCAAACAGTAGGAGTAGAATACATAATAATGCTCTAAGCAATATCCATTAATAAGCTATCAAAAGAATGAGAGCTTAATAATTACCATGTTGAAGTATTTGCATGTTTACATATTTTATATTTTTTTTTCATATTTGATAGATTGCTTCATGGACAGTTTATTTAATGTACTAAGTTTCTATGACAATATAATCTTTTGTGCTTTAATTAACAGGTAGTAGCCAAAAATATATAGCAGGTATTATTATTTCATTAAAGTAATATAGCTGTCTAAATAAGATAAGGGACTTAGATACACAGTTGGGACTGAAAGTTTTTAATCACTTCCTATTATTCTAATATAATATTTTGAAACACTCAAAGGCAAGGTAATTGTGGCTGTTACTGCAAAAGAACTTGATATTTCATTATCTCAGTCCTTAAGAAGAGGACTAGATAACACATGCTTATATTTCAATTTTTTCTTTATTGCTGTAATAACACAGTTACACGCTTAAACCTAATTGGCATGTGTGCAACATTGTTGTGGTCTTACTCTCCTAGTTCACTTTACAAATCAAGACTTATTTATATTTCTGTCAGTTTTTATTTCCGCCTTCAGTGAAGTCAGCAACAGACCTTTCTTTTACTACAACCAGAATAGGCCTGCACAGGTTTCCTTGGTTCTCGTGTGTGTTAGCTGTCTGGCAGCTATGGAAACCCTTTTTGAGGGAAAAGACAAAAAGTATTTTGCCACAAAACATTTTTTTCTATTTTTTTTTGGCCATATCTCCATTCAAGTAGCAGTTTTTCTTGTCTAGAGACCATAGTAATTTATTCACTTCTGGCATTATCACCTGATTTTCCTCAGCTGACTTGGATTTTGCTTTTCTGAGGGTTAGTTAAAAGATCTTTCCAGCATATACATGGGTGTAGTGCCAAGCCAGTAATGACAAAGAATATATGAATATATAGATTCTATGCTGCCCTGTGAAGCTCTTAAAAGAAAGGAGACACAAATTATTTTGACAGAATTCCTTTAAGAATAGTAGTTATGAAGACTGTAGTTTTAAAGAAAATGTATAGATTCAAGTGTCTGAGTTTTCTTTTATTATTTAGCCACTTTCACCGGTCTACCATCACAAAAGAATTTCATTCCCTATCCCATCTCACTTCTGTTACTGAAAATGATGAAAATGAAAGTGACAGTAATGCGGATATGAATCAAAATACAGAAGATCATTCTCAGGTAATAATATTGCTATTTTTTTTCAACTTGACCTATTCTCAAGGATAGTAAAAGACAAAATAGAAAATGCTTAATACTTAAATATAGGTTTTTAAAGACATTTCAGTAAGCTTTTTCTGTTGCTATTTAAGTAACTTCCTTACCCTTTCCACTTTATAGTTATATTGATGCATATTGGATGGGAAATCTTTCTTAATTCTTTTTGCTTTAACCTTCTTTTTTATGATTTATTCCTCAGATACTAAAAGTTTTATTGCTAACACTATCAAATATTTTGATGGGGTTATCTTAAAAAATAGTAGTCTTTGTAAATAAGTGTTAGTTTATAAATAAATGTTAGGATTAGTTTATTTCAGCTATAGTGAAAGATGTACCTAGGCATGTGACTAGAAAAATGTAAGCTTTATAAACACTTGCCTTAAAATGACATACTCATTTGGATCTTAGTGGAAAGACTTCTGGTTTCATCTAGAAAAAAGCTTCCATGCTCAGGTTGTCTACCCTTAAGTTTCAAAGGCTCTGCTTTCTAAAGGAATCCTCAATCATGATTTAGACCATCAGGCTTCCTGAGAAACCCTGTGAGAGAATGACATTCCTCTAAAGAGGTTCACTAGATGAAACACTGACCACAAGTTTGCTCAAAATACCCAAGTAAATGCTAGTTACTAGGTAAAAGTCTCCACTGTAATTTTCAAAGGTAGATAAGATGAATCTTATCTAAGTTCAGTAAAACATTACTAGGATGACTTTGGGAAGTCATCCTTCTGGAACAACTTTTGGAAGTGGTAATTATTGTGATTTCTTTGTTGTTGTATCTGTTTGTTTTTTTTAAAATTGGAATGCACATGTTCTACGAAGTTCTGCTTTTAGATAGACCTGATAGAACTGAGAATGCTCCTTCTAATGTTTGACTCTTATACACTTAACACAGAAAAAATTATACTTTAAAGAGTTTCTGGACAATACACTATTTCATGAAAAAATTTTCATATGGGGAAAAAATTGGCAATGTAGAGAAGTAGAGACTTAAATATTCAAAAAACCCAAACAGAGTTACGATTAAGTTATTTTATTTGCTCAACACCTACGTAAGAACACATCATGGCAGTACCAGCGTGTCTTCAATTTCTTCCTTACTGCAGCAAACACTGCTCAGAAGAGCATTTGATAGCATTTGCCTTTTTGACTTCAAGAAAATTCAGGGAAAAAGCAGTCTAGACAACATGTAAGTGCTTTCAGTGATGTTATACTCAAAATCTGGATCTGACTCAGTAATCCAATTATATTTTGGGGAAGATGATGTTTCAGTTTGTAAACGTTTGCTGCAGTTCTTCCCTCTATACTTATTTGCCCTTCCAAGTAAAGACTGGGTACTTCTTCCATATATGTTAAATTCAATGTCATTACAGATATAATATATATCATTACAGTATGACAATATAGAAAATAACCTATAAAATATATTTGTTCATGGTTGTGTGTAAAGGAAAAACAGCAACTAAGTCCTTATCCACACAGTCCAGCAGTAAGGATGACCTAATAGTTTTAAAATCTCTACTGTCATTTTCTGGGAGAAACCAATAAATATACTTGGGGGTAGCATTTGTAGTATCTGGTTGATGTATAGGAAATGTTTGTAGCGTTACAAAATGTGTTTGAAGACCAAAAATATACTATCAAGGATAGTATGTCTTGAGGTACCTTCATGAACAAGCAAAACAAAATTTAGTTTGGTAAATGTTGAAATAAATGGGAAATAATTTTTTATGTAATTTTGGAGTGCCTGTTTGCCTGTTTTTTCCTCTGCAGGCTACACTCTTACACTATTTTTATGTTTCATATTTATATCTATATTGTGTGCCTAGAAAATATACATGTGTGGGTATTGCTACTGTATATTAATGATTTTAAAATAAGGCAATTCTGTAGTGAAGGGGAATACTTTACAATAGAATATATATTTAGCTATTCAGTATTTTGTGTACATTTTATAAACAATAGCTTAATTAGTACTTCAATAGCACTTCACCTTTAAAAGTTTTTTTAATATTGGCAACTTACAAAAATCATTACAAAAGCAGAAAGGTAAAAAGGAGCTGTAAGTAGCATCTTATATAATAATTATTGCTTTCATTACTTCAGTCTCTAGGTGTAAAAATATAGATTTGGTTTATAGATGTTTACGTGCTGGAAGCATAAAAAAAGTTTGGAACATCACTTGGATTTTCTCTCCTAGTCCAAGAGGGATGTAGAAGGCTGATGTATTATGGTGGGACATGTGGTCAAGGTGCGACAAGGACGAGTAAAAAAATACAAGAAAGAGAGAAATTGATAAAACTTGAATGGTTGGAAGAAGACATGAATGTGACGTAGGCTGAGGGCAATCTGAGTCAAACATGAAATGTAAGAAGTCATCAGCAGCTAATTGACTTGTACTTGAACTTTACTTTTGCCTCAGTTTAAATCTCAGCTGAAAAATGCTATGCCTATTAATAGCTGAAGTATGCAAGTAGAAGGTCATTTGTACAGTTTGGAAAAGGAAATAGTTTTTAACTTGCAGAACAATCTTCTTTATTTCACATATTAAACTTTTTCAGCAACAAAATTATGTGGATACTTCTGGGAGATTCATAATGGGAGGGCTTTCTTTCTGTAGTTATAAAACTTGAAATAATATATGCATGTCTACTTTAAAAAAAAAAATCAGTCAATTAGTGATGAAAAAAGCAAACAACGAAAGAAGAACTTTGATATCCCCAACTAACTAGATTATTGCTAATTGTTAGAATTTTGCATTGTACTATACTGAGTAAGAATGAATTTGTCTCCCTTTTAAACTGTGTGATTGTTATTCAGGAGGCATCTGCTTTAAAACCTTTGATACAGATTTGGTAAATGCAGCAGTTTTATGCTTTAAACTGACTGAAATTCAGTCAGCTGCTGTGCCAGATGCTCAGCAAGTTTAGATTGGCATATTTCAATTCATTCCAGTGTAAACTGTATGAAGTAATATAACTGAATATCTGATTCACTGCTGCTAAGGTCTGTTGTCACAGAAACAGAGACTAGGGATAAATGAAAGATGAAATTTTAGAACCTGGATGTACCTCCTTTGAACAATATAAAGTTAAAAGACATGCCGTTATCCTTCATGTCCCTGAAGTACTCATGCCAAAAAAATAGAAATGCTTTATTATTGATATTTACAAACTTTTTTTTTCCCCATTAATTTCCCATTCACTCTGATTTTACAGTTCTGAAAACCTTTTGGATTTGCATTTGGAAAAAAAAAATCTATCAAAATATCTGGTTTTGGTAATTAAATTGATCTTGAATCGCTGTTATTAAGAAAATAGATTTTGTGAATTTTTTTGTTTAAAAAAAATTGGCCATAACATAAGGCCAAATTGTCTAACGGAGAGGCTCTCTATTATTCTTGCTCAGTACAAAGCTAAGTAATTTATATGTGTAGAATGCATTGAAATACATGTAGAAGTGTTTTGTAGCTGGAAAAAACCAAGATTGTCATCATATGTAAATTACACACTGTCTTGCAGTTTTATGCAGCAGTAATTTTGTCAAATGCTTCTGAGAAATAGATTATCTTGGAGTAGTGTTTCCTTGTAAATCTGCCATTCAAAAGCCTACTTGAATATTCTTCATCGTGATGAATTCTTCAATAGAAGTTATCTCCCGTTCCATTGAGAAGAAAACTCTGTGTGTTCTGTTTGAGGAAATGTTGAGCAGTAGCTAAGCAAGAAAATCTAAACCAAATATGCTTACCATCAGTATTTGCAATGGCTACTAGATATTTAAATAGACTGACCTGATTGCTATATTTGTAAATCTTAAGCAGAACACTGATTTCTCTTTTGGCTTCTTTAGTGTCAAGCTCCGTGGCAATGCTAGTTTCTAGAGCAAAAGTGTTAAAAGTCTCCACTCTCTCCCAGTGACATAAACACAATACCCTTGTTCTTTAATGTTCATGTTTACTTCATTTTTCTTACTTCAGTCCATCCTTTTATGTATTCAAACTCAGTCTTGCCTTTTGCTTTACATCTGATACCAGTCTATTTAGTTTGCATGCTCTGTTGTGCTCTTTTCATGTTCCCCATAAACATTATAGCCTACTGTGTAATAATGAACTTTTTCTTCTTCTCATTCTAATCCTTCTTGTGATGTATTTCATAAGCCAAGTGAATTGGTATTGAGTCAAGAGGAGTGCTAGGTAGAAAATATAAAAATCTATTTTCTTTACAAATTTTACAGTTCTTAAAATTACTTCAGCCTGCATATTATTTTCAGGGAAAAAAGTATACATGAGATGTGAGGCATGTGAATTAGAAGAGGGACTTGAGAAGAGGGACACAAATTTAGACATTTGTGGAAAAGAGAGACTTTTTGACGGGCCCACAATTATCTGCTTGCATATACATACTGGACAGGAGGCTGAAAAATATGAGTCCTTGAAAGTAATAAGATAGCTATAAATTTATGGATTACCATTATTTTTACAATTATTCATTAAAATTTATGGATTACCATTATTTTTACAATTATTCATTAATGATTATAAAGCATAGTAGATGATAGATTTTTAAGTGAACTTAGATTTTTAAGTTAACTGTGAAATTTTTCTCACAATTTGCATTCCGATTTCCCCTTCTCTGAGGAAGAACATTAAGTAATTCTCCCAGAATCTGTGTGCATCTTTTCATATTTCACAGCTGGATCCAAGTCGTTTTAAATTTTTTTCTTTATCAGATACTGTGGCAGCAAATCCAATCTTTCAGCCAGTGTGTGTTTCTTAAGGAGGAAATACCTTTATTTTCACTTTCTGTGTCTATGTCTTAGACTGTAGATGAGGCAATAGTACAGCAGAATCAGAACTTTCTTGACACGCCAGTTGTCTCCATATCTGTGAGGTTTAGGTAGATGAACGCATCCTGTATCGTTAGAAAAGCAGACAGCTTTTGGACTATGTTATGTTTGTGCTCCCAAATCTGAGTAAATAAGCCTAAAGGAGTCTCTACACAGCTATGGTTAGTTTGCTTTCACAGCTCAGATTGGCTGAAGCTACGTTACTGAACATCCAGGTTTTCCAGAGTTACATTCTCCTTCTTTACTAGAAGTTCAACTGACACAGGTTTTTGGTGTGTTCTGTATCTCTCCAGGCTTTCCTGCTACCAGCTGTTAATACCAGCAAAGTATCTCTATATTAAGCTACCGCATGTCCATATTAGAAGCATGAATCGTGTACTGTCCATGAACAGTATGTTGGGCAGAAAGTGCTAGACTTGTGCCAACATTGCAGTCTCCAAGGCTTATACAGTAGATCTTATATTTTTTTATACTCTGGGCATGCCCAGGATTTCTGAGAAGAAACTTGATAAATTGTGCAGCTGACATGTATCTGTTTGGTAAATCCTGTGACTCCTACAAGAAACTTGGCAATATTGGAATCTTTCAAGTTGTAGTCTCACATGCAGAAATATGACAGCTCTGTGTGTGTGTACTTTCAAAATCACAGTTTAAAGGGAAGAGATAGTCCATGTGTTACTTAAGATTTTTCAGGCTCATATGTTGAGGCATGACTGTTCATGTGACATGACAAGTGATCACAGCTCGACTTGTTTTGAGCAGTTGTGTGTACAGATTTCTGAAAACAGGAGCTGAAGTAATGGACATTTGCAAGATTCTATAGTGTCCTTTTCATCTCTAAAAAACCAAGAAATTAATCTAAAAAGGAACATGTAAGACATAATATATTTCAATTGCTAAATTCTTAATCCAACTGGTAACAATTTCAGCATTGTCTGTATTTTTCTCTGTGTTGCGCTTTATATTAGATCTGTTCCCAGCTTTGACTCTTGAACATTCTCTAAAAAACGCATAACGGTTTTGGAATAGAATTTCTGATTCATGCTGTACAAAGATGGGACTTCCAAATTCTCTCAATAAACAATATTGCAGTTAAATTATATGTATTAAATTATTTGGTACTTCCTATTTTGGGATAGAGACTCTTAAATTTGTAGTTTATTCCCTCGGGTCTTTCCTTTGGTTAATTCAGAGATTATCAAACACCTATAATTTTGACAGAGGTGAGACTCCCGAGCCTGTTCTGGGCCCATGGAGATTCTGTAAAATGCTGCAGGAAGACTTTTACTGAAGCTAGAAATTAAATTAGAAAGCCATAATGTTTTCCTCTAAGGAAGCATTCACTGGTCCCTTCATATTATGTATGAGGAGGGTTGAGGCAGACCTGGATTTACAGCACAGTGACCTTATACAAGATTTAAGTATGAGATTTAGGTTGTTGTGACCTGCCATCAGTCTAACTCAGACTCTCTATGTCAGTCTGCCCCTCAAAATATATTTTTAGATTGTATTGAAAAAGCGTAAGTGTAGCTCCAAGTCAGCATAGCTCCCACAGCTCCTCTTTGAAATGCAGAATAGAAAATCACTGTGTGTGTCCAGGTGTTGGCCTGTTCAGTGCTATCAGTTTCAGCACTAGCACCTTGGACGCATGTAAAAGATGTGGGGACAAGGGTGACAAATCTAGTCATAGGGAGACATGGGATGGCAAGAAGCTTGCAAATTTGTTTGCAATAGCCTTTTTAGGCTCTAATAGGTGATTTTGCAAAGGCAAAGCTAGTCCTGCTAACCCATCAGTAGTACTACATTCAACTAGAAAATAACCTGGAAACTGTGGAATCTCTTTCTCCTACTTTACCTCATTAGAAAAAAATTTGGGAGTCTTTTTCAGTGTATGTCATATTGCAGGTAACAGGGCAGTTGGAATGATGATTAGGCACATATTTTTAAATCAAAGATGTTAATCTCTCATATCTTTGCAAAATTTAATGAGTGGACTTTTTGAAAAGCTGGCTAACTTGATTTCAGCTCTAAGTGTAAGCAGCTATTGAATTCATATTAGTTCAGCAACTCTAGCTTGGAGGGGGGATTGACCAGGATAAAGTTGTTTGCCAAAAACATTAAAAAAGAGCAGGCTATTTTTATTTATACAGTGATGGGAAACTGCTAGTGTTATTGTAATCAAGCATGCTGTTGCTAATGACAGTTGTGTACTGTCACTTGCACAGCAAGAAATGCTTGTTGGAAAAGGAGCACTACAGATACTTTTCAGGAGTGGAAACTCACAAAAAACCAGAATTGGTTGTATAGTAGGAGTAACTAGTTTTTAGAATAGAGCTTATTTTGTTGTCAAAAACCAGTAATATCAAAGAATATTGTTTTAATAGCGAAGCATATGAAACAGCTTTTATTTCAGACTCCAAATCACATGTACTTGTCTAGAAAAACATCAACCTGTCTAATGGTGATATATATGTAGGTATTATGGTGAAATTTACCATTTTTATTTTTCTTTAAAAAACCCAACCCAAACCATAATGATAACTTACTAGTTTGTTCCTCTGTTTCTGGAAGGACTGCCCCAAACTTGAGTATTTTCTTTAACAAAATACTGCAAGATTATAATCACCATTTTTTCCCCTTTTTCTTTTCTTGTGTTTTTTTGTTCGTTTGTTTACTTGTTGGGTTTTTTGTTTTGGGGGAGTGTTTGTTTTTTGTTTTTTGTTCGCTTTGTTTTGACCATATAGGAGACCACTCCCTTTGGCCAGCAAAATGCAGAGATACCCGGTGAAGGTAAGTGTGTGTGAAGTTTATAGTTAGACTTCTGTCATTCCTATAGTGTTTTGCCTCAATGTTAATCCTCCTGTATGTATATCAGCAGTCTTACTTATTTTTGGGTGTTAGCTTTCTGAGAAAAGATTTCAAAGAGATGGTATTAACATGTATAATTATGTAGAGTAGAATCTTCAGTTTGATATCAAAAAGAAATTCCTAATTTACAAGAATATTTTAGGAAAAAAAATACTTTCCAGTTAAATAAAGTGTATTTTGTACACTGAGCTCTTTTCCTAATTACTCTGAATTATACTTCTTTCTTTTTTTTCTTGAAAAAGGCAGAAAAACCCAACAAATTCCATTTTAATAAACATTTATAAACATTTCCTTTGAAATGTATTTGAGATCAGTATTGGAAGATAATTCAAAATCTCCAAATGAATACCTCTTTGTTTAAGTGAATGTTTGAAGGATTTGGTCAGGAGAAGTTTAAAAATAAGAGCCTTCTTTTTAAAGGAAGTGATCAGATTTTTTTGGTGCACGAATTTGTTGGGTCCTGAAACTGACTGCTAGGAAATACCTTTCCTTTTAATTTTCACAGGAAAGTGAATCGCAGAGCAGAAGAAGACATGAAATGCATGAATAGTATTCATGAATCATTTACACCATGATTCATACATGTGATACACATCTTGGTTTTGGTTTTCAACTATTCAGTCCACATAGAAGCCTGTGCAGTGCATCTTCTCTTTTTAAGCATTTTTGAAGATTTATTCTCATGGGCAGAAAAGGCTTAAAGTGCCATTTTAAAAAACTTCTTATTTTTACTTTGTTCTCTGTAAAATGTCCATGATCCCCACTTCCAATAATGGAGAAATACAATTAATATCCTCTCAGTTAAGGCATGTGCACAGCTTCATAAGTTCTACAGTAACTAAGCCCAGTAATTTCACCCAACAAATTTAGATATTTTCACAGATTATAACATTTTGGGGTTTTTGGAAAAATGTGCAACCATCAACCATCTTTGGTAATCCCCAAACAGGGTAATACAAGATAAGATTATAATGGAGGGAGGGAACAACCAAACACTTGCTTTGTACTGCAAGTATAATGAAGAGAGGGAGTTTATTTATTATATGTAAATGTCTTGAAGCAAATGTAAATCATACTTCTTCCAAACCTATACCAATAAATTGGTTTTGTACTTTTAAGAACTGATAATTATGTCAGCTACTGATTTGCTTGAGTATCTTTTCTGATGAATTCTTACTTTTATTAGTATCATCGTGGTAAAAAAAGAACCAAACTGTAAGAATCTCACTGCTTCAGAATGCTGCACGTTCATGAGCTGGAAATACAACTTTTGCTTATTCTCTCACAGCTCAATGCCAAAAGCTAATAGAAGTATGGTAGTTTGCAGTAGATAACTCTTTACGCTTACCATGATTATGTTGGGAAGTTGGAATATTTTTGTAGCTCTCACAATTCATTCTTAAGTTAGTATATCTCAATGGCCAGATTGCCATCTTTTCTGCTCACTCAAAACTCTGCTTAAGAAATTTAAGAAAAGCTCCCACAGCACAACCAAGAAAAAGGATGAAGTAGACATATTTCTATCCTCTGGCCTAGAATACTAATAATTCACATTACTACTATACTGAAGTATTTTGTACTCAGGTTCTCTTCACAACCTCCAGGCCATCTCAATGCAGGTGTTGTCATTTCTGTATGCAAAATCCCTTTATACCAACTTCAGTTAGGTTACGAGTGCTACTTTGTTTTAGCTCAAAACAATTCATTATAAGTCTTTAAACTCCACAGAAAATCTGATAGCATGACTCATGTAACAAAACTGAGATAAACAGATAAATCTTTTAAAAAATGTTTTATTTTTGAGTATGTGGGTTTTAATACACTCTTCAACATGGCTAAAAATTGCTCAAATTTTTCAAAGTATGGGCATGAGAATTCAAAAATTTTGTCCCTTCAGAGTTTCGTTTAAGCAATTAGTTAAAAATATGGATATTGTAATGTCAGAAGAGTTCTTTCTGTTCACCTGAAGTAAATTTGAAACACATTTCTTTTGAGAACAGTGATATTTTACAAGTACATTCACACATGTAAATAAAACCTTTCCTGAATAAATGATTGCTTTTCAGTATTTCAAGCTTTTGGTTTAGGATTCTCTGTCCTTTTATGTTGTTTTTCGGGGTTTTTTTGTTGGTTTGGGGTTTTTTGTGGTTTTTTTTTAAGGTTAAAATATTCTCATTAATCTACTTAGGGTGCTGAAGTCCATTGTGCTATTGAGGTTCATCAAATCTAATGACATATTTTTGTAAAAGTATAGCTCATGACTTTTTCTGCTCCTCTTCAGAGTAGGAAATCATGAGTTTGCAAATCTATGAGAACAAGAAATTTGTCCTAAAACGTATAATTACACTTAATTGTACTTTGCTGTAAAATAAAAATTCATACAGTTACCCTTATTCTGTCTGTGTTGTTGTTACAATGAAGTAGTAGTTTTCTGTAGATGAAGTGCTCTTCTGTGATTTCCAATTGCTTTTGGTGCAGAGACTGAATCTGATGGAAATTGTTTGTACTATCACATTATTGTCATGATTATCTGTTGTCTCATAGAAATAATTTTTCAGTGTAAGAATGATACTTCTTTAATGTGCATATTGTCTGTGTATTGGCTCTGTATGTTTTTTTTATCTTTGCAGAAGAATTACATGAGAATACCAGTTTTGCTGCAAAACGAGTGTCAGAAACAGCTGATACTGATATAAAGAACCAGACAGGAGATAAATCAAAGGAAGAAACAGAGTCAGAAAATACTTCTGTTTCCAGGGAAACCTGGATTAGCTTTGAAGACTTCTGTGTTTGTTTCCAGTAAGGAATAGAGAGTTTGGGTTTTATTCCATAAAATATGCAGTGCAACATTGGTAAAATTCATAACATGACTATATAAAAGTTCTATCTTCTTAACAGCTCTTCTTTGTATAACTATCCTGACTTTCAGGGTGGTTTCAAGGCTAGTTTTCAGACCAGACTTACTGTCCCTGTTGACAGCAAGCCTGTAGCTGCAGCCCTGCTCTGTTCCTTGGGTGTGTCCTCCAGAGTACAGTGGGGAACACAACCACCAACTCCATAAAGGATATGTCGGACTGCAGTGGGGGTGGAAGACTGTAGATTGTGGAGTGTGTAGAGATGAGGTGCTTGCTTACCTGACTCAACAGCCACTGGGCACACAGTCTGCATCAGAACAACACAATTCTAAAGAAAAAAAAGTTGTTGAAATTAGTTACCATCAGCATAGCTTAGCTTGGCCAACTAGGTGCTTTCTTTCACTTCCTTTTCAATATAATCCCAAGGCATTTATACCTCTGCAAACATAAAAAATGCTGGTATACTCGTAGCATCATATCTTTAGTTTCGGTCTTTAAGATCTAAGAAGACTGGTATGATATATATATACTTTAGAGAATCTAAGATTGCCGAGGGGAGTAATTTTATCAGAGAAAATCCATACAGGTGTTTTGGTTTGAATTTGTAACTGAGATTTCTTTGTGAAGCTTTTATTTTCGTAAGTGGGTGTTTTCTTGAGCAGATATTACGCTCTACTCCCTCTCTAAAGTAGAATGTATAACTTCTATACCAGCCAGCAGTAGAGGAAGAGTAGGAGTAAAAGATCATAGATCACTTTAGGCTTTGCTAAGGTTTGCCTGTTATGTTTAATTAGTCCCAGGTCCGGAAGATAGGGGACCTTCAGAAAGAAAGCATCCCAACCAATGCAATTTTCTTTCAAAGTCTTGCTCACAGTGTCATATGGAGAGAATGTGAAATATGAACTTTCTAACTTGTTAGACAAATTTTAAAGTACTGTTGTCATTTTGTAGACCAATATTAATATTCACTAAGGTATAAAGCATTTTTCAGTTTCTTGTTCTTATCTCTAAAGAAGTGAGAGTTTATTTTTACTGTGAACTAATAAAGTAGGTGTTAACAAAGCATCTCGATTGATCTCAGAGGAACTTATCCCTCAGAAGAAATTAGGCACCTAATATTTTCATTTGATCAGTCCGCTGAAAGTGTTTTCTTGTCTGACATGCCTACATCTCAGATACAGTGAAAATAAGATGAATGTTCATAGCTCATATCAAACTTTGAGAAACAAGAAGAATTTTAGCCACTGTAGGAGTTGATATGGCACCAATGGATCAGTATTCCTCTGATATTTCTGAGTAATCAAAACATTAGAATTCACATCATGATTCCTTCCTCAATAAAAGCTGAAGTAATTTATGTTGCCTTTGGTGAAATCAAGGTCAGAAAAAATTGTCAGGAACTATGTAGCTTTCTGTAGGTGTGCAAACCACACAGAAATGAAAAAGCACATTAGTAAACTGTATAAAATAGTCCTTTCTTGCAGTTATATTTTATTACAGTAAATTTTCAGGTGGTAATGGAAGTTTTAGAGTAATATTAGCATGTTACCATTTATAAATCGAAATTGAACAAATTAGTGGCCTGACCTCCAATGGAAAACTGTAGAAATGCAGCAAAGATAAAAATTAATGTCAGCTGCTTTCTCTGGAGATTAATTTTATTCCCCTTTTATGAAATGAAAAAATGTTGAACGGTTTTTGAGAAATACTCGAGAGTCTGATTTATGAAGGTAAAATTAATATGCTATTAAATAGACATTTATCTGAAATATAAAATTTCTACTGATTATTTTCCTCCATAATTCTATTTTGTATATTTTTATATATTTTATATAATTCTATTTTATATATTCTCCTTAGGAACCTGTATGTTTTCCACAAGCCACATACATATGCTTATAATTATCAGAAGACAGATTTTAAGGTACATGACTGTATTGTTGGGTTTTTTTAGTCTTTGTCTAAGTCTTACATAAATAGGTAATACATACATCCATACATGTGATATTGGTAGATCACATAGGACTGCCATTACTGAAAAATAATAATTCATTAAGTTTGTTGTAGTCAATACAAGTATATGTTTGCTAGCAAATATCCAGAAGAATTTCACTATATTTAAGATAAGGGAAAAATATTGTGGAGTACTATGGCACAATAACAAAAAAATGGATTATGTAAATAATGCAAGTTGATAGCGAAACAGATCTCCATCCTCTCTTTATTTTGATTTAAATCTACCATATAACAATTCAGTGTCTAACTTGAATTTAATCATGATTCAGCTGCAGAATCTGTCCTTTCATTCTCCTTCATCTTCCCCTGTCACCTAAAGCCTAAATCATGAGTCTATTTAGCATAGCCCTCCATTTTCTCTTTAAATGCTAAGACCTTTAGCTATTTACAGCATCCTGTTGCAGGGATTAAAACTACCCTTTAGATACATTGAAATTATGGAATTTCTCTAAACCTGCCATTAGTTCATATTATCAGAAGGTTATTCAACATGCTTGAATGTTCCACCTCTAATTTTATAGTGTATCTGAAGTGTAATTGTAGAGTACCGAAATGTAAATTCCTGGCATGTACTTTCTGTAAAATCCTGTACTGAGAAGGTTAACTACATGTATTATGCTTCATAATTGTAGTATACCTGCAATTTCACACCTCTCTGTAATCACAAGAAATTTTCCTAATGAATGCACGATATACTTTCACAAGCCATAATCAGCATTAAGACTATGTAAGCCTGTGTGCTGTTGTGCCAAAAAACCCTAACTCTTTGCTATAAAACCGTTCCAATTTTTTACATTGATACGGATGAGGCATTTACACCATTACACATGCTTAATAAAAGAACATTTTCATATTATGAAAAGAAGGTAATAGCGATGACATTCTAGGATCAAATACAAAAAAAAAAAGCTCATTCAGCTTCAGATTTTGAAGAATTTCTAGGAACAGTAGAATCATTCTGTAGTTTCTAATATTGGCATAGGAATTATGTAGCAGAGTTGCGAGAGAAAAATTTTGCCTCTTTAGATTTTTCTGGAAAAAAAATACGAGGAAGAATCACTCATGTCTACAAATTTAAAAAGTACATATTTATTTCAAGTTTATTGTAATTAGTTTGAATCAGAAAGTTGCAGCACAAAAAAATTTTTCATCTTCTATTGAATGTTGTTTGGCAAGTGGAACTACTAAGTTGAGACTGAATATGAAGAATATTACATGAAAGTAGATATATTCTCATTCAAGTAACTGTTGTCTTTCCTTTTCTCTCTTAACTGAACATCATAATACATGCACCATTAGGCTCTGGGCCTGAATAACATATCTGAAATTTGGAAGAAGTAGTGACAATTAATTACGTATTTCCCTTTCTATAGCTAGGGTCACCATATCCAAAATCTTAGCCATACTTTGTATGAGGGCAGTCGGACAGTATTGAATGAAAATGAAAGATGAACAAGTGTCTGTTTTTCTACACAGTTTACTAACGATGAAGTCATCTATTATTTACTTGTGGACAGTCTGATGCCCATTGAAATCATAGTCAGCTTTTCTGCGTTAGCGCACTGGAATGATACTGGAGGTAAGGCCAACACAGGAAAAGTACACATTGATGTTTTGTTTTCCCTTTCTTAAATATGTCTGTGCTGTTGTGTTTGGCTGTTGTGTATTTGGGCACAGTTTGAGAGTTTAGCATTAAACAGCCAAATTGATTCTAAGAAATATGCTAGTATTCCAGCAATATTTCATTGTTATTTCATATTGTTGATGCATATTTTCATGAAAGGATCCCTCCCTTTGCTGTTATTACGATTCGCTGCAAGACTTACATCACTGTATTTCTAGTATGGATTTCCTTGTATTTCTTGGGGTTTCTTTCCTACAAATTCCATTCTTGCAATCTACTTTATGACTTAGCTGATCATAATGCTGTAAAAACAGCAATATAACCAAAGTATATTTTTGAAACTATTTTTAAACTGGTGCATAGTAAGCTCTTAAGTATATTTAAAGTTGACTTCTTTCAAGATCCAACACCTTGGGAAGATTTAAATAAAAATCACTTGTATTTAATGAAAAACATCGAATGGTATTCAGGAAAGCTAAGTCATGTTATGATAGTTGGCTTAAGTTAACCAGATATTTAAATACTGGATATGAATGTAATTTTAGTGCATCCAGAGTGGTGGAGAGAGAACCAAAAGAAAGCTTAAAAAACCCAAACTGACCATTGTGTTAAAATAATTAAACTATAAGCTATAAATATAAACAAATATTTATGGCTGTTTCCTCCCTTTCCATGCGGGCAGAATGAATTTCTATGGGGTTTTGCATAGCCTGAAATGACTTGGAAGATGTCTGATGTATACATTCTTCTAACACATTTTTTAACAATTGTTTTAAATGGTACAAATAAGCCATATTGTGTGCCACCTGTGCATTTTAAATGACTGGCTTTTTGCTCTGAGTTATCAAAGCCTAAATGCAAACTTTACTGGCTGTGAAGTAGCTACAGTTTCCATGTGTTTGTCTTAATTTTATGGTTATTCACACTCCCAGTATTGTGTGGGTTGTGTTTTGTTTTGCTGTGTTTTTTTTCTTAATCTAGGAACTGAACAAGAATGTTCTAGTATTTCAAAGGGTGTGCTGGCAATTGAACGTTTCTCTTGGAAATCTGTGACTCCTGGAGAACTTTTGTTAAAGATGCATACATCTGCAACAAAAGCTACTGTGTTAAATCTTCCTGCTGGGTACGTACGAGGCTTTGTTTCTGTCCTGACAATTTAGTCCTAAGGCTTGAGATGATCGTTTACTTTACACAGTAAGTAAGAGTTTATTTTCTAAAACTAAGTTTTTGGAATATCAAACTGGTTGATAGCTAGGATTTGGTAAGACTACCAAATTGCTATGAATTTACTGAAACTTTAATTCTAAATAGAATGAAAATTCTAATTCTACTAGTGGAACTGTAAAAGCATGATGACACCATAGGATGTTTCAATGCTTTTCTTGAAACAGGATTTATGAAACATGACAGGAGAAATCCTAAGGTTATTCATGAAGCCTTGCATATCTTACGTCCCATTCACATAGCTTGTAATATTTATTTCTCTTTGCATGCAACTCTAAATATTCAGTGTAGAGCATTGACTGTTTAAATAAAGAAATAGTTTAAAAGCAAGAACTCTTGTTATCTATAAGTTTCTAAAAATACTTCCAGGGAAACCAGGAAGTTGACATCTTCATATCTTGTCATAAGCATAAAGTTTCTGACTCATTCATTGAGACCTTCTACTTTTCAAAAAGTAGAAAACTACCAGTTTAATCTCAAAGAGATGAAACAAAATGTATTTTTTAAAAATCAAGTAAGATTTCAAAATAAATAAGCATAGCAAGAAAATACTCCAGTATTATAGCATACTGAAATTAAAGATCTTTAATAATGCTCTTTATTTGTTTTGATTCAGACTAAAATTAGAATAGTTGTTTTTATGTTTGTAGGCTAGTTCTGCCTCTACATGTATTTTCCTAATGTGATTTCCAGAAGTTGCATACTACTGTCACGTAGGGAAGCCCAAAAATGGGAATTCTTCCCAAAAAGATTTCTTTGCACCTGCAAATTTCAAAGCTAACAGAGATACAAGCAGCTCAAATTTATATGCTGCCCATCTTTGATTCTCTCTACTCCAAGCAGAGCCAGGAGGCTTTCAGTCAGATTTAATTTACAGCAGTTGTGGGAGATGAATGAGCTTATTGACCACTTCCCCATTTCATTCCAAATGAGAATTTGGAACTTGCTAAGCCAGGATGGCACTCTCTTCCCTCTGTCTGTTAGTGGCCAGGGGCCATTTAAATTCCTCTTGAAAGAAGATGCAATTAAAAAAATGCAAGTATGTGTGGGAATAAATCTCCTTTCTTGCTCTTACCACTGGATTCTTGGTTAATACTTTGAAACTACAGCCTGGATGAACTTCTCCAGCTAAATGCAATTCTGTCAATGAAACCATGAGGCTTTGGTATCAGCCAGCTCCTCAAGTATTTCACTGGGACTGCAAGACAGTGTTGACTAGAGAGAAAATCATGAATCTCTTGTTTTGTGTAACTGTAACTAGTAATGATTTCTTTTATGATTAGAATCCATTATAGAATACAATTAGGCAAACAAGAATGAGCTGAGTATATCACAATAAGTCATAACTGAATTTCTGTTGGTAACCTTAGGAGGTTATGATTGGGCAGTTTGGCCTGCAGTTGCTCAGTAGTATTCATCAAGCCTGACACAATTATACACTAATTTTTCCTTGTTTTTTCAATGCAAACATGGAAACTTTGATCTAAGTAATGCATGACCAGAACATTTGATGACTTCTCCAAGCTTTCTAGAGCAGATAGGTTTTAAGTGTAGCTAAGTATAATCCTGATGAAAAAAATAGTGGTTTATAGCAATAAGAAATAGTGAGTCTGCCTATTTTGCTTAAGAAAATCAAAATAAAACCTAAACAAATAAAAATAAAATAATAGTGACTTCTCTGATTTCACCTACTCCCTACATTTGGAGGTTTTTGAAAAGAAAGGAGTTAGACATGTAGGATTTTGAAGCACAAGGACATCTAGAAAAGGATTACCAAATGCAGAAAAGAAGGATTGCTGTAATTAAAAAAAATAATTATTTTTTCTTGAATGTAGGCGACACATATTACTCTTCACAGTAAGATCTCCCATAGGGCACCATCTTCATCTGTGTACCATGGTGCCATGTGTCTTTGGAGACGAGGATGCTGTGATGCCAGATCTTGAAAAGGTATGTATAATAAAAACTAGTCAAGTATTGTTATAACAGCATTTCAGACTGCTTATTAGTTTTAAAGTGAAGTAATATTGGATTCTAAAGTGAAGTAATATGGATGGGGCATAAAAGATACGTGTTTTACAGCACAAGAGGAACTGAGATGGATTTTGCAAAAATTATCAAACATCAGAGTTAGTATAGGGTAGTATTGTGGTTTACATAGAACAGCAGCATAAAATGTTAAAAATATTCATGCTGGAATACATGTGTCTGAGGTACCATACAGCTCACTTTTTGGGGTATGTGATAAAATACATGTACAGATTATAATTAATATGCAAAAATACCTGCCTGTTAAAATAAATTGTCATATCCGTAAAGTTAGTTTTTTCCCATGAGCTCAGATATTACTCAGTGGGTCCAAGAGCAGCTTTTATATCTAAAATGAGCAATTTAATCAAACAACTTTTCATAGCTGAGATAAGAGGCCCAGGAGTGCAATTACTAAAGCTTTTCTTCTTCATTGTCTACAATTCAGACAAATACCCATATTTTCAAGATTTCTTTGGCAAGCAGTAAGCCCAAATATTTTTCATGGGCACTGGGGGGAAGGAATATAGTTTCTATGTAACAGTTTTGCAAAAATATTTTAAAAGGTGAGTGTGACAACAAATTTACATAGCAGTGTAGATTCAGGGTCCTAATAATAGGGCACTACAGCACATTTATTACATTTATTTTAGCAAGGAAGTTTAAATATAAGAAGTTGGACCATGAAAAATATCTTGTGGCTGTACTAATCCCTTGCCTTCCATTTCTGGGTGAAAACTATTTGTCATCAAGAAAATAAAGCAGAATCTTATCCTTGGATCTTCTCTGCATTTCCTTTTAAAGAAAGCAATTTCTCTACAAAGTGTCATTTGCAGGAAAGTATCCATATTCTTGCACAGAAATTCTGATGAAGATTAAAGATGCTTTAGGCAGCATGTATTCCATCATTGTTTTCAGGGGGATACAAATACTAATTTGTCCTTTTCTAACAGAAGATGCTGAGCGTTTCAGCTAGCAAATTCATATTATCATTGCAGTAGAAAGTTTCTGTATGCATCTTATTTTTGTTTAAATTTCCTAGGACTAATGATACAGGAGAAATAAAACAATTAATAGATATATCTTATGGTGTCTGTTATAGTGTTGTAACCTTTTAATTTCAGTAGCTAAAATCAGGGGAAATTTTGTATGCTTTTGAATACCAGAGACCTAATTAATTTTATAGTTTATAAAATTAATAACAATTGCTTGAATTCAGAAATGTTTTGCACTTCATTGCAGAAATAAAGTTTGTATGCTGCCACAGCCTAGAAAGAAAACAAACGAAAATGTTAAAGCAATCTTTCTACCAGTGGTTGGGTTTATTCTCTCTCCCCAGGAGAGCTGTCGGTTTACAGAACAGGCTACAGCTATCCTAAAAGCTGTTGGAAATGTGATAAATAACTACAGCAGTAAGGATGAGCTTTCTAAAGCCTTGGAGGAATTGGAACTAGCTCTCTGTCCTCCTGGCATCCATGGTACTGGAATGGCTGAAGAAGTCTACAAGGTGAACAAACAATTTTAATAAACACATTTAACATTTTAATGAGCATTAGAAGCTACAGAAGCTGGATAACAGCTCAACATTGTCATTATCCTCTTCAAAACAATGTCTATGCATTTAAAAAGGACCACCTGCATGCTCTGAATGGGGCATTTGTTACAAAGTGTAAGCCCAAATAACGTTACTTGCAACTGTATGATAATTTTCTTCTTTTAATAAGAACAAATTTCAATATGCACAGAGCAGCACGTTCTAAATCAAGTCTATTTTTGTCAATCTAGTTGAGCATACTTCGGGGCAGAAAGCATAAGGGGGGGTCTTTATATTAAGACTTTTTGGATTTAAAAGACTCTCCCTGAAATTCAGAAAAGCCAGAATGGTTCTTTTCTGTGTCTTACATTAATGGAACAGAAAAACATTATTACAGCTTGTATTACTGTAGGTCGTATTGAGGTTTTTTCACTCATAGTATTTTTAGGTGTTTTTCTTTCTTTCTTGAAACTACAGAATTCTTATTTAACTTTTCTGCTCTGTATGTATTATAAAGAGTCTTTAGATATATGATGAAAATGTTACACTTTTCTGTAGATGTCTATCCTTTGGGTTTTCAATATTATAAGAAGATTGCAACAAATAAGATTTTAAAAAGGACATGCTAATTTTTATTTGTATGGAAACATTGATAATACTGTTATCAAGTTATAATTTGATTATTATCAATGTTATACAGTCAGTACCTTATATATTCCACATTCATTTACCTTCATCACAGTACTAGAAAGCTCATGTAGCTTAGACTGTGTATTTTAGAATATTGAATAGAAGAAGGAGTTTAGTATTTTTATAATCACTGATATTAAATTTAGAACACCTAAGCCAGTGCTTTTATATGTTGGCTTGACACCATGCTCAAACTCAGCAAAAGAATGATTCAGATGCACCACTCAGGAAAGAGGTCATTTTCATGCCAAGTCCACCAGGAAAAAAATTAATTTGAACTCTTTGGAATGGAAAATACAAATTTAAATGCATATGCTCACATGAACACACATATCTCTTCCTCTCTCACCCTCTAAGAAGACCAATGTATAACTGAAAAAGAATAAAAAGCCAGAAATTGGGTAAATAAGAGGCACTGAGCTGACAGTGATTCAAAACTGAAAATATGGAAATTATCTATCTTTAATACAAACAATGAAAAACTACTCTGAATGTAAGAATGAATGTAGTAGATTCTTTCTTCACCAGTCTTAAATATTAAAAAGAAAATATGAATTTATTAATAACAAAATACATAAAATGTTTCCAGAAGGCAGAAGAATCCAAAATTAAGGGCAATGAAAAAGAGAAATTATGTTCTTCAACTCAGATTATGAAACAAGTTTTGAAAAAACACACTCTAAATTTTCCATCTATTAAAAGAAGGGAAAATAAAATAAAAAACAAATTAGGAGGTGCCACCTCCTAGTAAGAATAGTAAGAATGCCCATTCAGTTATCAGTCTCTGTTCTGTAACCTCGAGTCATGAATGCCTGTTGTCATGATAAAAATTGTAATATGTTCTTCAGTCTTCTGGTATAAGGCCACCAATCCACTACACATAAACCACTAAGATATTTTGGGTAATAAACACACTGTAGAATAAGTCCTATTTTTAGTAAGCCAGTCATGAAACAGGGTTTGATTGTTGGCTTGAAGCATTGTAGTCCTACACCTGGGACTACTTTTCAGATACTATATTTTTGTAGAGGAAGTTTAAGACTTCATTTTTACATGATAAAAGAAAAAAGCTAAACAGTTTTTGAAACAATAAAGAGAAGCAATATAAATCAGCTTTTAAAAACTAATCATTCTTTAAATGCTTTTCCTCATTTTGATTTTAGGTTTTCAATATTGCATTTTGGTGTTTGATCAATTATGTAATAGACAAGGAGACTCCTTATATATATAAACTTGCCTTCAGGTCTTTCACTTTGGATTTTGAAGACTTTAAGATTTCTGGGGATGACCCTGTGTTTTCAGGTACTGTATTGGTATTGCTAATCACTTCAAATACGTCTGCCCATTCTTATTTTCAAGGAAGCCAACTCTTCACTAATCTTGTTTTTTCTTAGTTATGGGTTGAGGATTTTTCATTTGTTTCTTTTAGGGGGAGGGATATTTTGATTTTTGTTGGCTTGCTTGCTTTCTTGCTTGCTTGCTTGTTTTTTAAGCTTATTATTTGGGAAATTGTGTTGGCTGGCTAGTTAGGTGGCTAATCACACACATGCACTGTGGAACTGACTACAGCACCATCCACCTCTTCTCCAGCCTGTGATTAGGGTATGCTGTGTTACCCAAATGTACTGTGAGAGGAGCCAGTGGAAGGCCAACTTACTTATTACAAGTAGGGATAATTCTCTTCTTGCAGGTTTTTTGCTTCATTTTTTACACAGGCTAGAGGCATTATGTATTAAGTTTGCCTGGCAACCAAATATACGGCTCTTTTCCATTTTAAGACTTAGTCTGTGTAACTTTTTAATCTATTGACATTAACATTTAATAGTAAAAGCTTTATGTATATGGTTTCATACTGCAACAAAACAAGGATTTATCTGAAAAATTGGCAGGAAGATACATGATCACCATTTGAAGGCCTTTCAGAGCGACTTAGCTTTTCCTTCTTCTCTTATGAACTTACAGAATAAAGTGTTTCTACTTGGTCAATCAAAATGATACTAACTTCCTTTTGATTATTCATTTTATTCTAGAAAATCAGATTAAAAAAAAGAAATTAAAATTTACACAAAACTCTTTACTGATACAATGATTTAATACTCTTATTCTTTTAAGAAAGCACATATATTTGTCTCTCTTTACTGGGAACTTTCCTCCAAAACTCTCTCTTCTGAAGGTTATTCTTCTGTGAGACATCAGGTATTTTGAAGAGAATTGCGTTCCATGGCAAGAGTGTAAGTTACAAGGGTCAGCACACTGACATTTGTCACACCACTTGGAGTCAACAACACCTGTCATATTTTTTCAAGTTGACTGTGCTACTGATTTCTGTATCCAAAAAAAAACCTTAAAAACTTGTCAGCGATAAAAGAGAAGACATTTTTAAAATAGATTTGAATAATTAGCACAGTTGACAGGTTGTAACAAAGACTCATATATATTACTAAAATATGAGATCCACTGTGACAGAATATTTTTTAGGGTTTGGGCAGTGAATCAAAAAAGTGGAATGAGTGTATGGAGGAAGAAAGTTCTGTTTCAGTTTTCTTTCCTCCAGTGTCCAATGTATCCTTTTAATGTATTTTACAGAATTAAATTACAAGATATTCCTATTGGTCTGTAAAGTAATTGTTTTCCTTTGGTCATGTTGACACTGGACATTTTTTCACCTTTATTAATGTTTGCTCTGCTTAATAAAGGCTGCATTGGAGTAAGTAAGTAAGCATGATTTTGTTCGGGTTCCACCCGGAACCCTAAAGAATTAAAGCATAAATCAACAGAAAAAGTAAAGGAAAAATAGTTAGATATCAGGAAAAAACAGGTGAGGAATGCATTGTAGGAATGCCCAGAAGTATTGACATCACCTGATTTGCTTGGCCCATTAGCATTGCTGCATAGTCAGGATAGTTGCTCAGCACTTGTTAAGACTTTAATTGTAACCCTTTGGAACATAGCAGACATTAGTGTAAACTACCATAACAGAGGACTGAAATATTCTTGTTGTCTATGTCTGTTGTCTTATCAGGTCAAATCTGAGATTTTTTTTTTAATATCACCTCTATTTTATATTAGTCTATTCATTTTGCACTGTGTGCTGAATTAATCTCAAGATTTACCAAAGGCAGGGATATTGTGATGTACTGCAGTTAGTGGTCATGTCTGGTAAGGTTTCTGAGAAGCCATCTGAATATAATCTAGTGACATTTATTTGTCTGCCAAATATCATCCATCCCCATGGAGCAATTCACACAGGAGCCACAGGAAACAAGAGGAAGATGGTTTTGTGTAAACATATGAAACAGAGATGGAAATTTCTGAAGCTGAGTGCTTCTCCATGGCACGGCTCTTCTATGGTCTTGTGGGAAGAGAGTGGATAAAGGGGCCCTGCAAAACTTTGGGCAGTCATGAGATGCTGAATTTGTAGAGGTATGTGATGCCTCCTGGGAAAGGAAGCATATCAGGATAATATTACACAAGAGATAGACTTGATGGCTCCATACTGCTTGCCTACTCTCTGTTGCACATGTTCTTTGTTTACCTTGTCCCTGTTGCAGTGGGCCCAATAGTGAGCCAGCTCAGCTCATTAACTCACTGGAAGTCTGTCCCACTGAATTCTCAAGACGCTCAAACACCTGACAGTCATTTAGGCACATTTCAAAGGCAACATTTCTTTCTCGTGGATTAATTCCAACTTTGAAGTTGGAAGTGGAATACCCTTTGCGTACAGTTCTTTTAAAGCCTTCTGGTCTGAAGTTTTACCTAGAAATCAAGCTGTTTGCTATAAGCTTATCTCAACTGTGTAAACCATAATTGAGAAGTCCTGTTCCTGCTTAGTTCTCTTCCAGAATAAGCTTCTCTTTCCTCCAGGAACATGGGTTAAGATCAGTGATCATACAGTTGTGTGACTGAAGAGAGAATTTGAACATTTGTTTCTTTTTGCACTTTGGATTTGAACTTGAATTCCAGTAAAGGGTGAAGGAAAGTTTGACATTATTTGGTTGGATATGTAATGTGTCTGTTGAGCACATGCAAAACACACCTTTTTTAAAAAAAATCATTGTTGCATTGCCACAAAAAAACTTCAGCTGATTTCATGGTGAACAAAGTCTTGCAAGGCTGCTTTGAAAATTTCAGTTTATTAGAAGGTGTGTCTTCTGATTAATAGTGAAGATATGCCAGGAATTTTTGGTAAATCAGTTTTCAGTCATAATGTCAAATTTGAAGCATCCACTAGTTAATATTGGTTGATTTAAAGCATGTCACAGTAACACGTTTCTCTGCTTATGACAAAATATTAAGAAATGTTAAGTAAAAAAAGCCTTTAAAGATCAGAATATTTAATTTAGGTCTCATTACATTGACTTGAATGTTAGAAAGAAAAATATTTTTGTTCTTCTGACATTGTAATAAAGTTAGAATAAAAAATAAACTCCTTAGGAATGTAATACTTTCAGAAGACATTCAGCATATATATATAATATATTATTTTGCCTTATGTAAGGAATGTAGGCTCTGCAGCATAGGTCATTCTTCTGAGCTAAAACATATGCTGAAAATTGAAGTCTATTTCCTTTCCTTGAAAACAGTTATTAGTGGAGTCAAAAAAGCCATTTTGCCACTGGCTTTTTAATTATAAAATAGACAAGCTTGTAAATGGAACAAATTCATTTTGAAATGTGTTACATTGATGAATAAATAGGAGAAGCTAAGAGCCAAAATCTTGCACAGATGCACAGACAGGACACATCTTAGAACATGTTAAATTCCAGTTGGATATTAGGAAAACATTTTTATCAATGAGGCTGGTCAAAAGTTGGAAGAGAATGCCCAATTACATTATGGAGTCTCCATGGTTATGAAAGTATTAAAAAATGGACTGGATATTTATTCAAAAACATGAGCAACCTACTCTAAGTTGATCCTGGTTTGGATGTGGAATTGGACCAGATGACCTTCAGTGATCCACTCCAGCCCTTATTATTCTGTGATTATATGCTGTTTTATAAAGCGGTTGTGCCATTCATACTGTTGAGTTCTAATCTGATTTCTATTGAAGTAGCCTTGTGTAATCTTTCAGAGTGACCAAGTATCAAAGGGGCTTTCTGGAGTTTGGAAATGCAACATTGATGAGAAAGGGTAGTTGGGAACACAGCCAGATTTAACAGTATTCAATAGAAGAGATTAGATTGAAACATGTGCTCTGGCTGATGAATGCAATATCTTTTCTTGTCTACATTTTTCATGCAGATTCCTCTCTTCTCCTTTTTGTTTGTTTTTACTTCCTTTTGCAGAACTGTTTCCTTCCTATCACGCTGTCTTGCTCCTCTTGTTCCATATCTGTGCAGTTCCAAACTGGCCCCCTGGCACTGGCTCCTTTTAGTGTTGCTCACCACACCCTCCTCCTAAGCCATGGTGGTAATGACTCCCAGGATGCTAATTCTAGGCAAGGATGCCTTCAAAGAGCTCATTACTAACCTGTCAGAACCTACTAATTTCTGTTTCACTGCAAAACTTCTTGGTAGCAGAAAGTCAGAGAAGTGAACTCTCCCTTTATCATAAATCTTATCCTCATTCCGCATCTACTTCATGAAGGTGGAACAAAATGTTTTGAACAGCACTGGTGTTTAAATTATTACTTAATAAAATTATCAGATTGAGAGACAGAAGAACTTGAAATTTTGTGAAGATCTTTTAAGCTGTATTTACAGTCAGGCTTTAATGTATCAAATCCTTTTGGTTCATATTCAGAAGGATATTTTGAAATTAGGAAACAATTTTAACAAATGCACTGTAGTAGTTGGCAATAAAGAGTAGAATTAAATGATTTGGTATTTGGAATTAACACAGTGATTGCATTTTGACTTTGTGTGATTATACAGTATATTTTCTCTAATTTTATCATGATAAACCCAAAATTTTAAGAGTAATATTTTTGTCATAAAAGTTTTATGCTGAAACCACACTGTTTTGGAGTTATAGCTCTCTTGCCCTTTTGTGTTTTGTGGGGGTTGTTTGTTTGTTTGTTTTGTTTTGTTTAATTTTTTAAATTATTTTTATTTTGTTTTCATTATAAGCAGTTGCAGGACTTCTAGTGTTGTAGATGTTGGTCATTCTCCCCTTCTTTCAGAGACCAGTGAGCAGAATCTCAATAGTTGGCAGGACCGAACTCCCACATCTGAAGAACAAGCAGCAGCTTGCAAAATTCAAGCCGTCTGGAGAGGGTCCTATGTTAGGAGAGTACTGAAGAGCAGAAGACCAGGTTTGTCTTTTAAAAATGCCTTTCAAAAGTGTTTCATACTTTATCTTATTCAAATCAAAGGAGCACAGAATATGCCAAGTTGGCATCTGCTCATCTGTAATTCTGGTTTTGCCTCTCTCACCTCTCTCACCTGTAGCCAAGTCTTGCTTAATCTTTCTTACTAAATAGTCTAGTGTCTTTCTGTATTTGGTTTTGCAATGCCATGCAAATTAGGAATTTCCGTAAACTTTCACTAGTAGTATTAATCTGTACAAATCCTAGAGCCCAGAAGCTGTTCTTCTGAAGTTTGGATTTTAGATTTTTTTGTCATTTGAGCACTATATTAGTATACCAACTCTTTTCCTCATTTGTCTGTAATGTCTTACTTAACTTCTGATTTGTTACCTTTAATTCTGGTATTATCTTTATGGTCCTATACTGTGGGGTTTTTTTCAATCATACTGTATTTCTCCTGTTTTCCCTCCATTATCTATAATTTTTTCTCTCTTATTTGTCAGTACAGTAAAGTGTTACTATTCTTGCCCCCTTTTTTTTTTTTTTGGTTGTTGTTGTTGTTTTAGTTTTCCCCCTCCAGTTCCACTGCTAGTTGCTTATGCAATAAAGGAGAATTTCACCTAAGTCTTGGCAAGTTAGGCAACAAGTCCAGACTAGTTGCCTAGTCTTCATCTGTATTCTGTGTTCTGTTAATTACCTGCTGGAGCTGCCCAATTCTTTTGTTTTTAGCTGCACGAATAGCCTAGGTACATCCCTTCCTGGTATCTGCGCTTTAAAATTGCTTGGAATTAAAGAGCCTATTTTCTGGCAACAGAGATCACCACATATCACTGCATGTTACAGTGAAAAACTGTAAATTAGAGAAAATATTGATCACATCATTTTTGCAGTTGTAGGAGTGCTGAAAATACACAGGTGATGAACAGTGGAATATCCTCTGTTGAAGGAGAAAACAGTTTTCAGCTCAGTGAGACTTCCGTAAAACTACAAATAAAAACTAGTGATTCATAAGGCAATTTACTTGTATGAGTGGCATTTTTCAGAAGTATTTGGCAGATGTAAAATTAGAACAGTGCAGAAGTTGGATGTTATATTTTCTAACTTCTTTATTATTTCTAGGTACTAGAGAAAACGCTAATGTTGAAGAAACCTTGAAAACATTGTGGACTATGATTGAATTAAATTTTGAACAGTGTGCTGTAATGCTGTTAAGGTAATCATGCAACAAATAGAACTATTCAATTGCAGGCAGTAACATAGAATTATCATAAATTACTATTTCATAAAATAAACATGGTAAGGGCATTATTAGGAGCATTATTAAGAGCAACAAAACCCTGTTGGAAGAGATGAGTGAAGATATGATATGCTTTATTCTGTGTACCCTACATGAGTAAAATCTAGTTTTTAGATATGTTACGGATTTTTTTTTCCTACAACTTGAGCTACAATATTACGTTTTTCTTGTATTTATTTATTTAATTTTGTTTTTTATTATCCTGTAGGCTGTTTCATAAGTATAGATCTGATACTGATTCCTTGGTTAAGCAGTTAGACAGTTGATTTAGAGAAACTCTTCGATTCATGGTATCTGCTAAGGAATCCTGGTTGACATTAGAAAGGGAATAGCTATACTATTTAATTTTACCACATTTTATTATATAGTCAGAGAATTTTTGTTGCATTTGCTTGAGGCAAAGTAGATGTATTTCTAGGTAGATGCTTTCCATGGTATTTTATTACAGCTTTTGCAAAGACAGCTATTCCAATTTCAGTAGTGTTCATTAAATCATTTCCAAGCATGACACTTTTTGGAAATCATGTATTCCCATATCTCTCTGCAAGTGTTTACACAAGTGATCTAGCAGTAGATCAGTTCTTCCAGGGATGAGGAATGTGTAACTAGCAAAAATTACTGCCTGTAGGTGTAAATCTTTACTCCCTATAACCAGCAACTTGAGCAGCACTCATATTAGGTATGATTTCGTTTTACTTTTTAGTAACAGCTGACAGAATTGCATTTAATCAATCAAGCTGGCCCCTTGACCACTAAGTTTTCCTTTTACCCCTTTCTTTTTCAAAAAAGCTTTAAAATTAAATAAAGGGTTTTTTAATCTCCAAATGGTGCCACAGCTTGAAGATGACAGCTTAATATAAAGAAAGTTATGCTAACTGATGCCTATTTAAAAAAAAAGAGGTAAAATTTTGTAGAAGTCATAATGTTTTGGGTTATTAAAAGCAGTTTTAGTCATGGATAGACTGATGGAGAGAAATTTGTGTATGTGTTTGCCATTAGCTCTGATCCCTACGTGATTTCTTTTTCAGAGAACAGCTACTAGAGAAACATTTCTATATTGTTGTTTTACATTCATGCACAAAGCAGTGTTATTAATTATTAGAATAAGTAATGGATGTATGTACCTTCCTGATTAGATTTAAATATTTATCTTGTTTTCTGCTTTCCAGAGAAATGTTTAGAAGAAACTGTAAGTCAATTGAAAAGTTTCCTTGTTATGAAGATGAATGGTGTAAAATGTCTTTTGCTGACTATGCTGTAACATGTACTGATCACCCACCACATGTGTGGTTTTTGGTTTTTAGGTGAGTTCCATACTCACCTATATAACTCTTATGGGAAAGTAGTATTGATACACTGTTTTTTCACTAACCTGCTTTAAAAACTTACTTTTGTCTGCCTGCTTTCCCTAAATTCTGATATATAATTATCCTGGTTTCAGCTGGAGCAGAGTTCATTTTCTAGTGCATTTCTTCTTCATTTTCTTCCCAGTAGCTGATACAGTGCTGTTTGTTTGGATTTAGTATGGGAATAATGTTGCTAACACATTGATGTTTTGGTTCAGTGTGTGTCTCACACTCTGGCAGTGGGAAGGTACATAAAAATCTGGGAGGAAGCATGGCCAGGACAGCTGTCCTGAACTGGCCAAAGGGATGTCCCATACCGCAGAACAGCATGCTCAGTATATAAACTGAGGGGAATTACCTGGAAGGTAATTCACTACTCGGCATCAGTCAGTGGGTTGTGTATTGTGCATCACTTGTTTCTCTTGGTTTCTGTCTCTCTCCCTCTCCTTATCATTACAATTATTAATATTATTAGCATATTTTTTATTATAAATTGTTTCAATTATTAAATTGTTCTTAACAGACGAGGTTTCCTTTCTGATTCTTCTCCCTGGGGTGGGGTGGGTGTGGGGAGTGAGCAAGTGGCTGTGTGGTACTCAGTTGCTGACTGGGGTTCAACCATGACAATACTTTTGCTTTGTGTTACATGAATCCCTTTTTTTGTGATAATAATTTTGATACAACTTGATTTTTTTTTTTTTAGAGAAATATTTATTGTTCCAGAAGACATGCTTATAGTGACAAAGGTGTATACCACTATCCCTTCTTGTAGACTTCATGTTGTTGATAATGACACACTGAAGGAAATGCCACATGTCTTTTTTGAAGTGGCACCTCATGTTTATCCCAAAAATAAGGTAAATGCAAAGAATTGTTGTGAAAAGTATAATTTTAAGAATCATAAGTGCCCAAATTCTGTGGACATTTTTAGCTATAGCGTTCTAAAGTGTACCTGTATTTATTAGCAAGTTTGAACAGAGATTGTCACTATTTGCTTCTGTGCTAAACAGGAAATAGCCTTAATTTTCTTTGATTTTTTTTCCTGTTGCTAAATGGAGAAATATCATTCAGTTCCCTATGTTGTGCTATTCTGTGGCAATATGGTTGATGTGATGCTGTGCATCTGACATAACAACCTTCAACAGTTAAGGGTCAAACTAAAAATCAAGTTTAAATAACCTTTTATAAATCATCTCTACCAAAATTAGCATGCCTCTTCAGATGCTAAGGATAATTGTAGCATTGATGCCAAATACAGCTTTAGACATTTTCCCCCTCACAAGTCCTGCATGTAACTTGGAAGCATTGGTATAAATTACTTTTAAAAAAAGTCTATATTGTTAAATAATTAATACAGTTTCCCATCCTCCTGCCTTTTGACCTTTGGGCTAGAGAAGAGGTTCCAATCAGTCTTACCTCAAAAGTTATACTCTTGATTACTCTCTTCTCTGGACTCTTTCCAACTGCTGTCATTTGGGGTTTTTTTTCCTTGTTTATCATGTGTAACACTGAGCACAGTAAACATTGTTCCACTGTTTAACTTGTGGCCATACAAATGGTGAGTGAGGAATGTTAGGTTTACATCTTGTGGGCTTTACTTTTGCTTATATAGCCAGCTGTGATGCTTGCCCTATTTTGCAGTGCCATTGCTGCTTCATGTACTTCTGTAACCCTGGTGCTTTCCTGAAGAACTGAATCCTGTACTTTATTATTCTTGAGTAAATATAGTGTATTTCACTACTGATCTTAATTCTTATTTTTCAGGCCATTTCCCTAGTTTAAAATAATCTTTAATTCTAACTTTCTCTTCCTCTAAAGCTATCATACTTCCTAGTTTGTGGTATCAGCTAATTAAACATATATATTCTCCATTCCACCATCTAAATAAAGATATGTTTTTAATAAAAAATTCTAAATGGAATCAGGTTCAGTTTAGGTCTTTGAAATCTCACTGGCTGCATCTTTCTCTTACAAATGGAACCATGAGTATGTGCTTTCTGGATGTGATTGTCCAACAGTCACCCTAGTTTCTTCATTATGACAGCATTTCCTTTGGCTTAGAAGAATGATCAAAGAGACAGTGTCAGATGTCTCCTTCTTTCCCATACTGTGCTTTCCTAAAAAGGGAATCTTGCTTGGATTGACAGGACTTATTCTTACGGTCTTTTTGCTATGTTGAGGGGGTTGCAAGGAGTTCATTTTACTAGTTATTTCATGATGCTTTCAGCCTTTGGCGTTATGTTGACTGATAATTTTCTAGGCATTTAGGTCCATCTTAAAAAAAAATTGCGCTTCTGTAGTCTACCAATACCTAAGAGTCCTCCATCAATTATCAAACATAATTTGAAAGTTTAATGATTGTTTTAGTCTGTTACTTAATTATGCTTCAGACAGTTCAGAATTTCATCAGACCTAAGTAGTCCAAACTCTTAATTTATCTGTTATCATTTACTACTTAATTTCCTATTCCTCTTATCTCTTAAATATTACCCCAATATTAACTATTCTAGTCACACGTTCGCAGTTGATCTCTTAGTGAAGACACGTTCTGTTCACATTTTAGCCCTCTCCGTCTCATCTGTCAATACCAAAGAATTGATTTAATTTACAGTCTAACACTGTAGAAGCAGATTTCTTGTCTGTTTTTTTAACTTCAAATTTCATTAGACTTTTTTTTTTTCCTTAGAATGCACTTGCCTTATCTAGTGTTTATAGTGAATATGAGCTGAATGTGACACATAAGGACTGCTACTGCTGGAGGACAATGCTTTAAAAAGAAGGGTTGCAGACAAGCTCTTGAAGCTTTCAAAACTAATTGGGATCCTCACAAATGGTGTGTAGATTCCACCAGACAGGGGAATTTGGGTTAGAATCTGACAGTGGCAAGTAGCAGGATGCAAAAAGAAATCTCAGTGGTGAATACTACTTACTACTTTTCAGGAAAGTGACAGGTTGCACAAAGAACAATCACAACTCCAGATTTATTTCGGATCCTGCTTAGGAAGATGCAACTGTCTGGTTCTGCCCTGCAAGGCAGCTTTTCCATTTCACTAATTCTTTCTCAGACCTTCTCCCATTTAATCTATCTTTCTTGAAGAAAGGTGTCCATAATCATACACAATATTCCAACCAAAATCTTACCAACAGTTTGTGCAGCACAGTGGTTTTTATGTTGGAAATGCTTGGGGTTTTATGCCCTACCCAAATAGATAAATTCTGTCTTTTTTTTCGCCATAGGTACAGCACAATAGTCTCAGTGAATCTGTCAATAACTAATGAAAATGGCCCTTTTTATTTTATTCCTGTGCTTCCCTATTGAAGAAGACCCCTCTTAAAGCAGATATTTCTGTTATTATTTGCTAAACTAATGGCTTATATTTTGTAATACTAAATGTGGTTAATATCAGTAAAAAATGATATTAAGAGTATTAAAACAGAATTGGGCAGGCATGCTGTATTTTCTACTTTTTCTTACTACATTTCTCAATCACTGCTCTTGAGTTCCTCAGTAAAAATATAACCTTATACTCTACAATTAGCTTGTTTTCTTGCTAGTTGTAAATAGTTCATTACTGTTTCAGTGGACCTGCCCAAACTATTGGAAGCTCTATTGATGTTTTGACAACACATTTTGCAGTTATTATTAAACAGACAATACAGCTGTATTATTTTAATCTGACTTTTACCTTTCTTTATAAAAATATTTTGTAAAAAGCAGTCAACAATGTAATACATCAAGCAAGAAATTATATGGTTTGCCTGAATTCCTAAATATCAGTATTATTACAGAAAAAGTCCTTTTTTTTAAATACACCTCCCAGTTAGTTTTTCTGCTTCAAAACTATGACTCAGCAATTTACAACAGAGCTAAAAAGAAATCCTGTCAACAGATACTGTTATTTTCCTGCAGAGACACTCCTGGAACACATTAAAGTTCATTTCAGAATAATCGACAATAAAGATAAAATCTGCACACTAACAATAAAGTCTGTTGTCATTTTGCAGACATTACAGTCTAGATAGAAACTGCCTACTTGTTTTTCACTATTTGGATGTTTTGGTTTTGTGTTACATTTTCTTCTTCTGTGGGATTTTTTTTCTCCTGGTAGATAGAGTTTTGTGGGGGTTTTTTGGTTCTTTTGTTTTGTTTTTAAATTCTACTCTCTTTATTTTTCACAAGTCTTTCAAATGGATTGTAGAAAAGAATAGAGATAAGCAATCAAGCTTCAGCTGACCTACATAGATAAGAGTTTAAGAAATAACCACTACCAACATATTCAATCTAGAAGAGAATCCTCTTACTTTGCCAAAAAGTTAGTTTAGGTGGTCTATTAGAAAACAATCCTTTATGATTCTACAGACAGTGAAATGTAACAAGATATCTAAGTAGGTAATGAAACGTGGCAAAACATTTTTAAGAGAGAGACATTAATCTGATGGGATTGTGTACATCTTTGCTCGTTTCTCAGTAGTGACTGATGATTACTTGGTGTTCCTACCAGCTGCAAAATTCAGTTATTGTACTTTCTAATTGCTCATGGTGTTCATAAAGTGCTCACGCAAACAATTTTTTGGTCTTAAGTCTAAATTTTCTGCATATTTGTAGTGAATGTTGAGATTGTATGGCCTTATCCTTATAAATAGGCATACAAGAGAAAGTGTTTTTCTCACGCACCCCGTACTGTCAGAAAGCACTTGAATATCTAGCTAAATTCCTCTCAGTTTCCAAATGTGCTTGTTAAGAACAGGAGGGCCTGTAACTATATGCTTAACTAGATATTTAAATAAGTTCTTCTGAATCATAACTTTGAGAGGTTGCTATTCCCTTGTGGTGATTAAAGGTTGTAAAGAGCCTTACAGTTACAATTCCACAAATTGGAATCATGAATAATTTATTTTACTTTCATTCTGAGCATTTCTGAAGTCCTGAGTCACATAAAGCCCTACATTATTGGCTACTTCTGAAATCACAACCCATTTACTATAAGGATTTTTCAGCAAAGCTGTTTTTGCTTGTAAATACTGATTTATTTAAAATCTATTTGAAATCTAGCAGAAGACTGAAAGAGTTAAAAACTTTCAAAGAACTTTCATCTGGACTATTTCTTGGGTGGAACATGAAGTTTTAATGTTTGAAATAGAAAGTTAGAGCTTTCTTAGAGAATATGAAGAAGGGACTTAATCCTGAGTTCCCCTGTAACACTGCAACTGGCCATTGCACTCCTTATATCCCTTTTTCCTGCCCCTGCCTTTTAAGTAATCACATTGATATTGCCTTCCTTTTTTGCAAATAAGAATGAATCAAATTTTGAAACTTTTAAAGTTATACTCTGGTTCCTCATATTCCTATTCTCAGGATTCATAAAGAATACATAAATCAGCACAAGGCTTATTAATTGTGTGTTTCAGTTTTATTAAGTTTTTCCTGGAATTTTCATTAAGAAATATTTTTTCTTAGATCAACATCTTCATAAAAATAAGACTAATATATTGAAATTTCATGCTGTATTGCAATTGTATTATTAAAAGTAGAGGCAATATTAATTTAACCTCAAATTTGAAGACAGAAATAATCTGGTCTCTAAATTTCCATGCAGCAAGCTCATCCACCTATACTTTCACACTGCCTAAAGCATATAGGAGCACCTTAAATCATCAAATAATTTGGTTTCAAAGTGACTTCAGAATTTGATTGTACCTGCCCCTAAAAATACCTGCCAGCTTTGAAGTTAGATTAAATTGAATTTTACTTACTATGTAACTTTTTGCCAAATATAAATTGCTATAATAAGAGATGCATCATAAGTTTGAATAGAATAGAATTATAAGATTCTTGCTTATGAAGGACATGTTATTGTATTACTAAGTGTAACATGGACAGAAAGTGTGTTGCATGTAGTGATAGAGTGCATTTTGAGTAGTTTTATTGCCAAGTAAAAATGACTTGTTTTCCCCTTTCAGAAAGGATACACTTTTATGGCTGAAGCATATACTGGTGACCTACCCGTGCCAGCTGGAAAATGGAAGCTCAGACTCATCAGTTCTCATAGTCCACTTCCATTTCTCTCTCGTGAGGCTGTAAAAAATGCCTATTCTACTAGACTATTTAAAGGGTATTTCACACCCAACAAAGAGAATATCATGTTTAGGTAAATATTGAGAGGAGAATAATTAAATTTTTTTATATAGGTCATCGTTGACAGAAAAGTATGTTCTTTCCTTTTTCTTAGAAGGGGAATATTGAGGCAAATATCTAAATTTTATGGACTATCAAATTTAACATTTGGATTGTGAAAGTGTTATTTTCTGAAATATTGCCACTGCTTAATGAAGAACAGGCATGAAGTGCACAGACTATAACTTCAAAATAATAACAATACTTTGCATTTGTGAAAGCTCGATCCTATCCATGTGCCAATCATTGGAATTCTGTAGTACTTTGGGGGATTAAATATGTATTAAAATCGAGGTTTTGCAGGTGAGGAGGAGACACAAAGTTCGATACTTTTTTTTTTTCAGATGCAACACTTTCTTTCCTGACATATCAGACCAATTTCCTTTTTGCAGGGTCACTAGAAAAAATTAATACATTTTATTTTAGCATCCTGATTCTTTTAGGAGAATATAGTTAATAAAAATGTGATTTAGTTTTTATTAATCCCTTTTTAATTGAGTAAAGTTTATTAAAATAAGTTCTGTCTGAGTAACTTCAGAACCAAATGTTACTAAATCACTATACTGAAGTTTACACAGAAGAGTGAACACTGCACTAGAACAGGTCCTGTGCTTAGACCTGATTAAATGTGTATATTTTGAAGGTTGATTCTAGAACATTATACCTTGATTTCTGAACGTCGATTTCAATATTTCAAACCAATGAATTAGTCTTGGGATAAATGTCTATTCAACAGAGGAATCAGTTTCAATATAAATGAAAAAAAGCATGTAATGGAAACATAAGAAATGGACTCAAATTTTGTAAACTCTCTCTTTCTTGATGATTTTTTTTTACTTTCTCCCCTTTGATGTTACCAGTCTTTAAAAAAAAAAATTATTTTAAGATAGTTATATATTTTTGGCTCCCAATGTGCTGGATTGTGCATTTCTTTGCTCCTTTGGTGAGATTAGTCTGACAGTTTGTATTTATGGACAAAAAGCAAGCAATATATAAAGTAGTGAGTCACGGCAAAATAGTTTTTAAATTTTGTCCTCTAATTCTACAGTCTTTTAACGCAACAATCTTTTAAGTTGATCAGAGTAGCAGGTGCTATCAAATGAAATATCCCTACTCTTTTGAAAGCAAATAATTCTTTTTTTTCCCCTCAGGTACTTTTTAAATGATACTGTTCCCTGATCTGGCTAACCATATTATTCTACAAATACTATTGCATCAGGAGAGTAAAATGTGTATTTGGACTTTTGATAAAGCAGTGAAAAAAATAAATGGCTAGACCACTCCATTTTTGCAGAAGCAGCACTTACTTTGTATGTGGATTCACAGCACTAATCTTCTCTAGAGGAAGCTTAGCCCACCAGATTCCAAGAAAACAGTTGACTACAAACTCAAATTTAAGTGTTTGCTTCCAGTTTGGCACAACATTTAGGTGCTTTTCCTAATATAATGTATAGTTGGTTATATTATAATATTGTAATATTGTATATCGTATATTGTAATACTGTAATATTATATAATTTTTTTCTTCCTATTTAGGTATTTAGTAAAAGTCAAAGCACCACATACTGTTACAGTGCAAGTACAAACCTCTAACTCAGATGTGTTCATTAAACTACAAGTCCTAGATAATGAGGAAGTAATTATAAGTGTCACTGGAAAGGGCCACGCAGTCATCCCTGTTTTTAACTTCCTGAGTAATGAATCGCTTTTGAGCTCCCACTGTAAGTATTGCATTCTGTATTTGATAATTCTATTCACTGAGGAATATGCATTCTTACAACAATTTTAGGTAATCACAGAAAATGGGGTTTTTTTCCTGCTCTTTTCATAAAACCCTAATTGCTTTGTGATTGAGTGAAAACAGCTACATTTTTGAGCAATGAAAAGAAGTCCTTGGCCATCAGCAATGAGGAAATTTACTGAAAGGATTGATTGAAATAAGATGTCCAGCCTTATTTTTTTCCTCTGCCTTTAGGTCTTGTTTTATAACTAAGTAAAGAGTTTTGTGGATACTGAAGTGGCTTCTCAGCCCTGAGAATTTTTACACGTGTGCTTGCTTTGTCCTTGAGAGTTGAAATAAATTTTCAAGATCTTGCCACTATTTGTTTGATCTTAAAGTTCAAAAATTTTGTCTGTTAGGAAACTGATACTCAGACAATGGGACATGGTAAATAATTCACAAATTACACTGGGCCTTGTGGTTTAAATGCACCATCCTGAGCGTCACTCCTTTTAGCAGAAGCATGTTTTATTTTTTTCTGATCCATCGTATGAGCCCCAGAGTACAAGGCAAAAGGCTCTTGAATAAATGATGTAATGCTTATCCTTAAGAAAAACTCTTCATTTTTTGCTCTGCCTCTGCTCCAGCTTGACAATGATACTCATGGAAATAGGAGACAGTGAAGGAAGAGCTACTTGTTCCAGACTTGGAAAGTTGCAAGAAAAGGCGTAAATGTCCATTATACTATTGCCAATTGTTTATCAGAGCAACTTAAATACCTAGCTAGAGTTATAACTCATGGAAACACTTGAGTTTAAACAAAATTTCATTTCTAACAAATTTATTTGAAAGCTACAGTGAATACTTTACATACTTTCAGATGAACAGTTGAATCTAAGAAGTTTAATTGATCAAAGTAGGGGTTTTTTCATTATTTAATTTAAATTTTATTGCCATTCATTACATTGCAGCTTTGTCAGCTGTCATGGGTTTACTCGGAACCAATTTTTTCAAACTCCCCCCACACACAATTGCTACAAGTTGAGAGAGGTTTTATACAGAAGAAGCTTGATGTGGGGCATAATATTAGGATTTATTGCTAGCAAGATAAAGACTAAAGAATAGTATATACAACAATTCTAATTAAGCTTGCTTATCTTATGAAGAAAATGTTAGGTATTTCAAAAAGCATTTACAAAAGCATCTCTCCCCCCTGTATCAGTCCAGGAGGAGAAAGTCTCTTATTTTTGAAGAAATTCTACAGCACTGTAAAGTTTCTCTTCTGTTATCTTTAAGGCGACAACTCTGATTTGTTGTAGTTGGAGATTTCTCTCTCTCTCTCTCTCTCTCTCGGCTGCCTCTGCTGCAAGTCGACCTCACCAGGACCGGAGGCTGGGAGGGGCACACCCTCTTCCATGGACTGCAAGGGGACACTTGCTGCACCATGGTCTGCACCACAGTTACAGGGAATAGCGGGTTTTGAGTCCTTTCCCCTTTTCTGTGGGGTCCCTTCTATGGGCTCCAAGGGAACAACTTGTGTCACCATAATCTTCACCACAGGCTACAGAGAATGGCTTTGAATCCTTCTTCTGCTGTGTGGAGGTCCCTTCCCACAGGAGACAGTCACCCAGAATAACAGTTCTTCCATACTCTGCTGTCCTTTAGGGTCACAAATGAGCTGCCGGAGGGTCTTGGCACCCCAGTAATCTTCTACAGGTGGCAGGGGTTTTCAACTTTCAGTCTTTCCCCTGCTGGAGGGAGGGGGGAGGGGTTTCCCCCACTCCTCAGCTCTTCTCCTGCTAGACTGACCTTGGAGTGGTTTATTATCTCAAGTCCTCCTCTGCTCTCCGCCAAGCTGGAATTCCTTCTGCAGCATGTTTCAGGTGGGCGGTTCCTCTCTGGAGTTTCTTCTCCACTCTGCTACATGTCCTGACTGGGGGGGGGTTCAGCGCCACCCCTGCCCCTGGACAAGGGCCGGGGAAGGAGGGGGCCTGGCCCCCCTTTTGCGGGCCTACTGCCTCCCTCCTACTTCATGGCTCCTTAATTTCTTCTGCACAATCCACCTTCTGTCCTGTTTTCTTAAATATGTCATTAGCAGAGGTGTTACTGAAACTTTTGATTGGCTTTGCTCCGGAAATCCACCTGGATCTGACCATTTCAGCCCAGGGGGCTGGTAAACCCACAACATCAGCTCTCGTTAAAGGTGAGAACCAGTGTGTGGTCAAAGGTGCTAAAATCCATGTATTTTCTCTAAGTACTTTGAAACTAGTGAACAAAAATCCAGGTGTCATCAGTTAAAAGTGCCTTTCTGTAGCCCAGCAAAGTAACACTGCATGCCCAAGTGTGGCAGCATATAAATACCGTGAGAAGCGGCAAGGAAGGAAAAAAAATGAAGCCAAACTCAGTGGTGCCCAACAACTAACAACACAATGGGCAGTAACTTAAATGTAGAAAATACAATTTAAGCATTTTGTTTATTTGTTTCATTTTCACTCTCAGGGTGTCAAACACAGCAACACATTGCCCTGAGAGTTTTTTTTATTCATCCTTGGAGATAACTAAAACCCAGGTGGATATGGCTCTGAGCAACCTGACCTAATTGACCCTGCTTTTAGCAGTTGGATTGAACTAAATGATCTCTAGAGGTGTCTTCCAGCCTCTGCCAGATCCACTCATCCTCCAGCAATCCTGTGATATCAGTTAGTAGTTAAGGCTTATATTTTGTGGGTTTTTTTCCTTAATGATACACATAGTCTAGTTTCCTTGGATGTACTATCCCACTAAGGAAATTTTGGTTTACAAATGGACTTAAAAGAGAGAGCCTTTGGGTTGAGATTTATCAGTACTCTGCTATCATCCCCCTCCGATACAGTGATAAAACTTGGGGCATACGCCAGAGGACAGACATTCATGCTTCATTTTCAGACTTGTGAAAGCTAGAGCTCTGCCAGATTCAGTACTCAAAGAGCTACCGTCAGATGCTATTAGCCATTTGCTACTGGCATTTTTATTGTTTGGTAAAATTGGGGATGGGCTGCTAAAGAAGCTAAAACAAAACTGGAACGAAAACTTTGTCGTCTGGAAGTACTCTCAGCCAGTTGATTGACATTAGATTTTGAAGTGCTGTGTAACTTTACTGTTCAAAGCCAATAAATACGGTTGAATGGGGTACGTAATTCTTAAGACTAATTTTCAACAATTGTCCCTGTAGTGCTCAGGTTATTTTAAAACAAAAATTAAGTACCATCTACCTGCCTCCATTTCACTTCTTATGTGTAATAGATTTTAGAGGCTACTGCCATGCCGTCTTTTTTCATAATCTTCATTTGTTTTCCTGTTTTCTATAAAGCTCACTTTTTAATCAAACTATTTACATTTTATTTGTATACTGTTTTGAATTATTCATTATATTTGTTTCATTTTTAAAATTATTTCTTCATAAGAATTACAAGTTTTCTTAAATAAAAGAGATGTTTATAAGCAAACAAGTCTGTTATTGTATTCTCCATGGACACTACTACATAAGATAGTAAGATATTAAAGTCTTCAGTCCTTTTATGAAGACTTTTAAACAATAAGTCTTCTGTAAATCTGAATTTTTGCCTGTTTCAGCATATTGAGAACCTGAGGCAAAAACAAATTGTTCCAATACTGGATCATAGCTTTGCTAAACCCCCAATAGAATTATACTTCATGTGCTCCCCTCCACTATTTTGAACTGTGTAGTTTTCAATCATGATCCTTTACAATAATGTTCTATATGAAATTTCAATGCAGTATGGGAAAAATAATAAAAAAAATCTATGATTTTAGACTTGAAGGTGAAATGAACATTCTGCTGCCCCTGAAGTGTGTGTGAGTATATATAGGGAGTTGCCATTTGGAAGGAATGACTGTGAAGCTGGGTTTTTTTTACTGTTACTAGTATTTTTACAGTACTAGACCAAGTGGCCTTAACACTGAAGTTCTTTTCCTTAAATATATATCCTGTCTATCACAAAGAACGTATTTTGTGTAAAATCTTTCAGAATATCTAAACTAAATGAAAATGTAGTGAAATGTACTCATTATAACCAATACTACTGAGTGTAGGTTTAGTAGTGGTTCAGTTTATTGCATTATAAAAGCATGTTTCTTTTCTATTGTCCGAAGTGTTCTTATGGCATATACAAAACAATATAGGAACACTCAGAAATACAGATGCCAAGTTCAGCTGGAGAGTTGTACAACTGACACTCAATACAACAAAATTCATACGTCAGTGTCTTCTTGTCCTCTAAAACAGTGTCTTTTCTCAAAATAGGAGTAATCAGAAAACACTACTATACCATCAGCACCAAATTTGTTAGTTAAGCCAGTCGCAATCCTTAAATTCGAAACTTTTTCACTACCACAAATGTTCTGCTTCTCATAGGATTGATTGCTGTGTTGCTAGAAGTACTAAGTGCAAGCATCACCAATAAACCATTATCTCCCTTGCCCACCCACTGCCTGTTAATTCAGCTCCAGTCACAGCTGTTCTGTAAATGTCTTTTGCAACCCAAAAACTACATTAAACAGATTGATTTTAAATATATTTACCTCTTATGAGGTGTAGCAGGTGACTTGGTCCTTGAACATTTGCTTGCCAGTAAAGGAGTTACATGTTGACACACAATTGCAAGCACAATTTGGTTTGTAGATACAAGCTCAGCAGTTCTGTAAGCGCAGATGGGCAAGTGAATGCTCATAATCCTTTTACTTTCTACGGTAACAGTCTGATGCAATCCTGTTGCAAAGTATCTTTCAGATATTTGTTTGAATCTGGAAGCAAAGTAGGTAGGAGTTCCTTCTAGTCAGAGTTTTGCAAAGGAAAACTAAGACTGAATATTTTCATGTGTAATAAGAAAAGTAATCTGGTGTTACAGCACCACCAGGTGACCATTGCTAGAACTAGTGGGTATGTATGCATTTTTGTGTGCTTTTCCAAGTCATCTTTGCAGCAAGAAAAGCAGAATGGGGGATTTCATCATTCTGAGCTGAGTTACCTTCACAGCACAATCATCCTCTGGGCAAACCATTATAGAATTTTTCAGTACTAAAGCTCTTCAGGTTTAGGAGAAAGAGAAGAGGAGGATAGTGAGGCAATTGTAGCCTAAGGACCACAACCTCCTTTGAAATCCTGTAGACTTGACAGGTAGAGATAAGCTTCTTCAGAGGGCAGTGCACATCTAAAGCCCAAGCTCCAGGCCTCCTGGAGAGGAGCTCACCTCTCTGTTGACTTCAAGAATGAGTACATTTAGTTCACCTTACTGCCAGCTACCTTTTTTGTAAATTACTTGCACTGGCCCTTGCTGACAGGCACTGAAGATCCTTCCTGATTAGAAACTTTTATACAAATATTGCAGACAGTAACCTGAAGGTAGTTTGCCTAATTAAAAAATGTCTTTTTGTAGTTTCTCTTTCATTTGGAATACCAATTGTGTCTTTGCAGTAGGTTTTCACTCAGATGTAGAAAAATATTCAAGATTCTTGTATTTGGCCAATGTTTCTTGTTCATCCAAATGCACTTCCATTGAGTGAAAGATGAATGATTTTGATTCCTTTCGATGAAAGACCTAACCACTGTGAATTACATCTACTCTCACTTTCACAGCATGGGAAGCTAACTGATACCTGGAAGGCTCAGCAGCTTCTACCTGAGTGAGAAACTATTCCACAGATACAGGCTTGCTTAGGCATACCTGTTGCAAAATAACACTGATGAAGTTGCATCACTTCAAAAAATGGGTTAAAGGAAATCAAGTATTATCTTCCTTCAAATTTCTCTCACAGGTCTCCTTACCAGAGGGACAGCAAAAGGGATAACTCAGGTGCTAAAGATTCTGAATGTAATGCAGGAGAGCAATTCATAGCTCGTGATTAGGAGTTTGAGACCTCTTGAAGGTCTCTGACCATCTCTTGACCATCTCTGCTGAGTCTTGTTTTCATTTCCTGACTTCTACTGATTTTCTTAGCAGCAAGTGTCGTGGGTTACCAGCTCCCCTGGCTGAAATGGTCAGGCCCAGGTATATTTCCGGAGAAAAGGCCAATCAAAAGTTTTAGTAACGCCTCTGCTAATGACATTTAAGAAAACGGAAGAGAAGGTGTTGTCGCAGTAAGAATTTCAGCCGCCATGTGAGGAGAGGGGCAGCAGGACCCCTAGTGGGGGGCCAGGCCCTACTCCCCCGGCCTTGGGCCAGGGGCAGGCATGGCATTGAAGCCTCTCCAGCTGGGATGTGTAGCAGTGGAGAAACAAGCTCCAAGAAGAAACTGCCCACCTGAAACGTGCTGCAAGAAAGATTCCAACTCCGGTAGAGAGGAGAGGACGACTTGAGATAACAAGTACTCCAAAGGTCAGTTCTAGCAGGAGAGAGCAGAGAAGCGCAGGTGGAGGCCTCCCTCTCTCCCTGCAGCAGGGGAAAGAGACTGAAAGTTGCAAACCCCTGCTGCCCTTAGAAGATAACTGGGATGCAGAGAGACCCCCAGCAGTTAATGAGGGGACTTGTCCCAGAACAGACCAGTACCTACTGAGGCTCTGACCCTTGTGAGAAGTCTGAATTGAAGCAGAGTCTTGCTAGAGACCTGTGGCCTATGGAGAGAGAGACTTATGCTGGAGCAAGTTGTTCTGGTGGGATTCTTAGTCCCAGTGAGAGATCCATGCTGGTGCAGCTCACTTGTGACCCTAAAGGACAGCAGAGAAAGNCCAGCCCAGAGAGAGAGAGCTAAAGGAATCTCCAGCTACGACACACTGAGCTCGTCCTCAAGATAACAGAAAAGACACTCCACAAGTGCCGTAGTAATTGTTTCGAAGAAAGACCCTTTCTTTCCCTTTGGACTGACACAAAAAAGGGGAAGAAATGCTTTTGTAAATACTTCACCAAAAGAAGACACCTTTCTCTTGGACTGGAAAAAGCTAAGAGAAATGCTTTCGGTAGACTTGGCACCCGGCCAAATGTCCAACTCCACGGAACAGGGAAACCTTCCCCCCTTACCTTGCTTTCCCGAGGCAATAAAGACTGAAACTCCAAAACAAGCCACCAAACTTGTATATAATAACCTGACATTCTTTTTCTATAAGATAAGCTAAGTAGTACTGTTGTAGTATATGTTATGTCCATAAGATAAGCTAGCTTAAGTAGTAGTGTTGAAGTATATATTATTTCTTAGTTTTTATCTTGCTAGTAATAAATCTTAGTATTATATCCCTTACGTCAAGCCTCTGTTTTGTCTGTATAAAACCTCTCTCAACTTGTAGTAATTGCCCGATGGGGGGAGTTGGAGAAAAAGGGTTGATTTCCCTGGTAAACCCACGACAGCAAGGAAGCACTAGCTTATGCAGAGGAAAGATGCAATAGGAAGTAATCCATGGCATTTGATGTTTGTAAGAACCAATATTTCCTGACTCCCACTGAGTTTCTAGTGGCACACTTAACCTCTTATTTGGCATTTTTGCAGTGATACACCACGAGTTAACTTAGCTGAATCTGGTCTAAGTCCTGTCCCCTCGTGTGAATTTCCCTGGATGTTTTCTCAACACACATGCAACTGTGCATTTTTCTTTTCAAGTGTTGCAATAATGCAATTATCATCCTTTGCATCTACTATAAACCTTGGGGAGAGTAAAGCCTTTTGTCCTCAGTGAAGTCAAAATGTATCTCTTTTCCAAGTGATGGTGGAGCTGTTGTTAGTGTAACACAGGGGAATCTGCTTAACAAGAGGTGTTAATTTTTGATCTTATTCAGTTTTTCTCTGAGACATTCACTTCTAGAATTCTCTTTCCTTTCCCTGTAGACATGCAGGCAAGAGAGTATCACAAATTTCAGTGGCATTAGAAATGAAAACAAATTTATGGTTTCTGGATTAATACTTCTGTGACAGACCTTCTCTAGAATATTCCTCGTTTCACAGTTTTTCCACATAAACATGTTCCTTAGGTGACAATGATATAAATTCATAAATTATAGACTACAAATAATTCTATACCTCCTTTCAAGATTGTCTTTTTCTAAACTTAAGTCAGCTATGGTCTTTGTGTCATTTTCGCACAAAAGTCACTTTGTGTCAGTTTGACACAAAGAGACTTCATAAAGACTTCTGCAAGTTTAGGGGTTGCCAAAACTGTGGCCGATGCCAATGCACCTCTCCCCTCTATCTACAGTCGTACACAATTTTTTTAATTAGGTTATCCACACAGAGACCCCATCATATAGAGTACAAGGCTGTCTACTTTCTGTAATAGTGCAGTGGTGGTTAGTGCAGGAAAGAAGGGTGGGGTTAGAGGAAAAAAAATATACTCTTGATAAACAGTAACAATAGTTATATATACACAGTCTTTCAAATTTCCCATTATTTACTTTGAAGAGATTTGGGATTTGCATGCAAAATTAAATCAGTGTACTATTTGGAATAAGCATAATTTTAATTGTAACCTTGTGAGTACAATACAGCATGGGAAAATTGACTGTGCTAATTCTTTCTCTTACTTTCTTGGGCTGTGTATTTACCTCATACCAATAGTTCATAGAATTTCTGGACTTTTTTTTTTTCTGATTTTTCAGCAAAAAACCCAGAGATTATTCAAAATAGTACAAAGAAGGAATCAGAAACTGGACTATTAAAAAAAAGAACTCATAATTCATTTTCAAAGGACAGCAAAACTTCTTCCGAGCCAGAACTTGTACAAGAAGGTCCACCTATGTTAACAGATGAATCTTTCCCCTTGGAAAACTTTCAAAATATTGTTGGAAGTCCACAACAAGTAAGAGATTATGAATCACTGGGTTTTGGGGAAAAAAAAAAAAGAAAAAAACCCCAACAAACACGATGAATGGCTATTTCCAATTCTTTTGATACATGTGGAGATCTTATATCCTGAGGCAAGAACAAGAAATCCAAAATTAATTGTTGGTAGTTTTTGAATGAGGCGGTAAAGAAGGGATAATGTATGAATGACTAAATAAGAAGGGAGTTTCATATGAAGGGGATATATTCTGTCTTTACATGTTCTTCATTGGACAAGTCCAATTCAAGTACAGCATAACTATCAGCTAAGGATCCAAAACTGCCAGAAAATAAGTTAAACTTCAGATGCTTCAATGTGAACTGTCTTTGAGATATGTTGTAAGAGAAGACCATCTTTAATAGTTTTCATAGAGAGACACCTATTTTCAGTCAGCTAAAAGCTTTAGTAAAAGACACACAATATCTGCTACTCAAGCCAAGTTTCTCACAGAGTAATGTCAATACCTTAGATTTTTCTTGATGTCAGTTAGTATTATTTATCTCTTTTAGAAATATAAGATATTTTCTAGACCAGTTCTTGTTTCTCTATCTTTCTCTATCTTGTTTCTCTATCAGGTGTTTGTCTGCTGCAGTTTTTCTTCCTAGTTGAGTTCAATTGCAAGAAATAACCCAAGAAAACCAGGGTTGTTCCTTCAACTCAGAATTGGCTTTAAAATCTGTAAAACAATTTTTAAATATACCCATTTCCTGTTCAGTTTAGACAATGCTTAAAACAACCCATGGATCCTGTCACCTCTTCCTCAAATTAAGGAATCATTTAATGCTAGTATTAGGGCTCAAAGCCCTGTAGTAGGTCGTAAAAATCATCCGAAGTCTTTATTTTAGTACATGGCATACATAGGAAAGTTACATTGAAATCTTAAAGGAATGCAGCTTCTTATTGTATAGCCCAGTTTAGTTTCAGTTGATAAACACATGAGTAATTGTTTGATTTCACAGGAATTAAAATAAAATCTGTGGAATTAACACTAATTTTTTAAACTTCTTGTGAATACTTTTATGTGCAAGCTTGTAAATTAATTATGTTTTTTATTTGCTGCATTCAATAGCTGGCAGTTTACTAACCTACAGGACTTGAACATTTGCTGTACTTGTTATGTCTTCAGCATGTTGCATTTTCTTTCACAGTCTCACAAGTATATGATTCAGGCACTAGTGTTGTATGAGAGTTGGACACTTCCTGAGAACCACCCTCTGTCTGTTGAGGAACTGAAAGAAGAGGAGAAGGATGAAATCAAAGGTAGGTTGATCTAAGTACATATTTATTCAAATGCGTCGTGTTACTAATATTTTTTTAAAAAACAACATATTATTAGAAGCAACATTTTTTTGTTTATTCATTGCTTGAGTGAAATAATTAGGCAACAAAGCTTTTTGTTCTGTGGGTCTTAGAAATTGAGTTTGATTGCATTAATCTACATCTTCAATTCACAAATTATAAAGAAATCAGAGAATACACTGCAAAACTCACCTGAGCTTCTTAGGGCTCATCTTTAGGCAGAGATATGGAACAGTTCTAGAAGTATGACTGTTTTTGCAGTCAGAGAGACTGATGAAGTCCCAATGCCCTGACAAAGTATAACCAAACAGAATTTTCTACTGAAACATGCCTACTGGTAGTTAAAGAAAATGCACTGACAAGAGGGGAGAAAAAAAGGCCTGGTTTGGGATATGTATTGCTTCTGTACTGCTAGGAGAAGAATTTAGCAGGAGGAAAGATTAGGAGAGATCCCCAGTACAGTCTGTATATTCAAGCCAAGAAAGGGACAGAGAAACTACAGAAGCTTTTTTTTCCCCTCCTCCCCCAGATTCTCTTAGTATTTCTCGTTAAGGGACAGAAAAAACCAAACCCAAGATGTATTAAAAGCAGTCAGACTACTAGTCAGTATCCTATAATTTAGATAAATGTTTTGTATTTGCTTCTTCTTTTAACACCAGGGTCAACATGGAGTTATTTAGATCTTAATTATGTTAAAGTTTATCATGCTGGATCCAACAGCCTGAGAGAGACAAGGCTGCTGCCACTGCATACCCCCAGGTCCAACTAGTAGAGAGGGTGAAGATGTAATCCCAAAAAGCACATGCACATAGACAGACATGCACACTATGTGTCTCTCTGTATCTATCTATCTGTGTATCTATCTATCTATGTATCTATCTATCTCTGCATTGCCAGCTACACAGATCACAGACACACAGTCAGAGTACTCTCACAAACACAGACACAGACAGCACCAGTGACCTCATCCTGCTTTCCCCTTTCTGGCTGGGAAGAATGGAAGTTCACTAGAGAGACTATGTCGTTATATAAAGGTGGATCCTTCCACCAGCTGGACTGAGACACCTTGTCTGCACAGTAGCTGGCCCCTGTATCCTCTATGAGGCTGCAGCCCTACTCCAGCTGCGTTGCAGACCATCATGCACACAAGCACACATGCAGCTGATTGCCTTGTGCTCTCGCCCCTAGGTTCCTGCAGAATCTAAAAGATTAATTTCCACCGTTCAGTTAATTTCCTGTATCATTAATATTAAAGTTCTGTAACTCAATTTTTGAAATAAGCAATGAGCAATAAGCAGAAATTATTTGCATTATCCTTCCTCATACACATAGACTTACTAAATTCCTTACATTTTCTTAGAACGATTTGATCTTTATTTACTAGTGGTATATCTCATTCTTACTCTAGTTACATATTTATCTTTAAATGTCTGGGATTTTCTTTCTTTTAATTTTTAGTACCCTGGACTGAAGTTAGATTCAGCAGAAGTAATTGCTGATGTACATTATATAATTTCTTTGGTTTAGAATGTGTAAAATATTTGAGATTTTTTCAGTCTTTCTTTAGTTATCATTACACAACTTTACAAATATGTATCTTGTTGATTTACTATAGTCCCTGGTCAGTTTTATTAGTGTTTGAGGAGCTATGTCCTGTAGGGTTACAGTCCCATACACAGCTTTTTAGTGGTGATTTCACCTGCTTGTAGTTTGCTGCATTTTTCCCAAAATCATCTTTTCTTCCTAAATGATTCCGTTTATTCTCCTAATTTTCTCTTTAACGATAGACTGCTTCTTCAATACACATCCTATTACATGGTCTTTATCCTTTGGAGTTGGCTACATAGTAACAGCTTGCACAATACACCAGTCATGCTTTGTGTATCCTTTTATACAGCTGTTTCCATGTCTATAAAACTGCAGGTCAAAGGAGGTCACTTAATCTTTAAGTTTCTGCACTACTTCCCAGCTCATATTATTGAACTTTGTCCATGTTATCCTCATGTTTAGTCCTAGGTAGCAGTATTCCATTTTATTGCTTCCCTTTTCCATGTTAACTGATGCTCATTTGCAGTCAAATGTACATAAGCCATAGTCAGTGATAACGAGCGCTTTTTGTTTTAGGATTATTTTAAACTGTTGTCATTTCTGTGTCCTCTCATAATTGCTGCCTTTCAGGGTAACACAAGTCCATTTTACAGTTCTTGTTCACTGAGTGTTTCTGTTTATACAGAAACATCTACCAGTAGATTGCCTGGGCGACCAACATAATTTAAAACCAACTTACATCAAAAAGTTTAAACACCACCACTCACTGTATTTACTGTTTAGTATTTATTTTACATACCCCTGTTAACAGTAATATTTATCTGGAGTGTGTATGATAGTTAAGCATGTTTGGGGAAAAAACAACCATTTAATCTTTTTTCTGATTGTAAACTAGTCTTAAATCAATTTGAAAACTCAGCTTTACCATTTAGATCTGACAGCACCAGTAGTTAAACACACAATTCATATAATAGTAATGCTGAGATGTAACCAAAAAGGTATCGTCTCTCCATGTGATGTTTAAGAAATCTGCAGTGAGCCAGGTGAAAAAATCCTGCAACAAATTTTCACCATTTCAAGTATCACTTTTTCACATAAGGCAACAGTGCCATCTGGAGTTAATTTTGTATGAAAGCTAATTTATCATGGCAAAAGCATATTTCAACTTCGTATTAACATTTACTAAAGTTCTCTGGCATAACGACGCTATGATAATTTTGTATCTGTCCATGTTTGTACTTGTAAAAAGAACTGTATTATTATCTTGGTTTAATAAGACGCAAATGTTTGCTAAGGAGGGCTGTTTAGGAAAAAAAGAAAGCAGGCTCATCCTCCAAGTTATTATAACTTTGAAATTAAGAGGCTTCAGGTGAAAAGATGTGGAAAAGGAAAATAACAGCTATTTATTAACATACATATATGTATATGTATATAAAACAAACCTGAACAAACAATCACAACTTTCAAAACAAGTCCTGCTTCCCCTCTCTGTGTAACCACCCTATTTCAGAAAGCACGGGGTGCACTGTCTCACTGGCAGGCAGCAGGGAGGTCTTAGCAGGTGTCTCTCCCATGACAGTCAGGTACCGTCTGCGGGCCCACTCCCTCACTCCCATGCCTCTCTGCAGTTTTCATTCTCTTCTCTCTGTTTTCTCTTTTTTTTTTTTTTTTTTGTCCTTCCCTTGGGAATTTTTAATGCAGCAGGTCTTCCATGGAAAAAGAGTAAAAAATAAGTAAGGCTAGGATCATGATTCTTGTGTAAAAGGGAACAGTTAGCAGGCAATCTTGCAAGTGCTAGTACCGTTTTAAGATCCTTAACTGCATGAACAAAATCCCTTTAAATTTTTTTTGTATATACGATTTTCAGCTTTTATCATTTTGGGTTCTTTGGTTTTATTTTTCTTGTCTTACGATCATAAGTTTTGTTGTGCAACTGTCCCAACCCCTAGTTGAATTATCATTGTGTGATGAATGCTGACTGCAGTATGTGTTTTACATATTGTCTTAAATTAACTCAAGAGTATAAGTTGTTGTTGAGAGAAGGCTTGACAACACTTTTGAACCTTCAAATTTCCCAGTCATTCAGCTGGGAAAGCAAGGGGAGATAGGGTGCCCAATCCAGGTAGTAGAGATAGGTTTGAAAAGGCAGGACAGGTAATATCCTTTGGAATATTCCCTTTTATCCTCCAGTGCTGGATATGTTCCTCTGACTGGTTTTCTTTTCCCATGGGAGAACTTGCTGGCTCATGCCAAGGTCTGGATTCCATGAGATGTTTTACAGGATGTTCAGTTCTCTCTCTCTTTATCTCTGTCCCAGCTTGCCTGTCAGTAGTGATTAATCACCTGCCTGGTGTTCATTGAACAAATAGATCACGGAGGATAAATGATAGTGCTTTAGACCTCTAAGTCATGCTCTAACCCCACACCACTACTGCAACCATATCGGTGGTTTTCTCCTATCCTGGTGTATTTTTACTGTAACTTTAGTGTCTGGGTGAGCCCAACTTTGTAAAGATTTTTGACATTGCTATCCATTGAGTCCTTCTGAGGGTCCAGTCAGAGATGGGAAAAGCAATGTCTTTTCATAACAAAATCTGAAAGTCCCTCGTGGGATGACTAACAGTCATTACTGCCAACTACTGGGTAATCCCACTAAATGCTCAGAGCCTATTTCAGATGGCAGGAGCATGATATCTTCTCGAAGAAGTCTTCAGAAGACTCCACTGTATTTTACCTACAAATAAGGTAGATTCTCTCTAATTTGAATTTCATACATCAGGAGTAACTCTCTATCTTGCCTAAAAAAGAGAATTGATGCATCTCAATCTGAAGTTATGAGTTTCAGATAGGAATCATTTGGCGCAGTTATTTATCTTGTCATAGGCAGGACATCAGACTGGATGATCACTATGTTCCCTTTTGGAATTAGACTAAATGAATTTCTGAATAAATAATTGAAGAGCAGTAGAGAAGCTAATTTTAAGAGTTGCTGCTGGCTGGCTGTCATCACTGTCGGTCTGTGTGATGCCCAAGCTTTTCTTGGTGCCGTACAGATATAAAAACTGCCACTGAAAGTTTGTGATGATTGATGCATAAGCTGTGAGCTGGAATGACCTTTTACTTTCTGTATCATCTCCCTTTCTTATTATATCCCATACAAAGCATTTGCCTGGCTTTGCCCTTAAAAAAGCCCCAAAGGAGCTACTTACATCTTCCTTTGAGTCAGACTGGGTGGGTTGCATGCTACAGTGGCAGACTGCAACCAGTGCCCTCTACAGGTATATCTGGAGGATGATTCCAAAGCTGGGGAGACTGCTGCTCTGCTGAGGGAGTGGGAAGGGCTGGGAGAACCTGGACAGTGCAGCATACTGTTAGCTAGGAGAGCTCAATTGAATCCTGTCCTAAGCATTTATATCAAGAGTTAAAGAAGGTAACGTCATTCGAGCCCTGTGAGTTCATATGCTTGCTTGTTATTTACTAACTTCTCTGTGTATATAGAAAGTTTTGAGCATCAAAATGTTAAAATTCAGAGTGGTAAAATATTTTTCAGAGCCAGACAAAGCTTGTGATATCCCATGACATAGAAAGTCTCTGATATAATTTAGCTAACTAGAGGGAATACCTTTGAGTGTTTGTGTAAACAATAAATAATTTATCTCTAAAAATTAATAATTCCTTGAATAATGCATGTACACCAGCCCAATTTATGGTGCTAACATATTATGATAATGCAAAATTAAATGGAAAGCCATTTATGTAATCATAATTTCCAATAATGTAATCACAATTTGCTTTATATTTGCATTTCCTCTGGAATTGTTTTAGTGTATTCAATATTTGTGGAGACCACTTTAGTTTTTGTTTTCATTCTTCAATGTATGCCTTGGTAGCATTGAATGAATTGAAGCTTAGCTCTTTGGTGTCATTGTACATTTTTAAGTAGCATGAGGAGATAAGAATAATATCCTTCTTTTGAAAATTCTTTGGGATTTAAAGTACAATGTATGATGTAATACACACATATATCATATAACATGTATTTGTATGTGTAGTTATATGTGTATTATAAATATAAACATATTTATATACATATTTTATATACATTTATATTTTATGTACATTTAATATTTGCGATTGTATATATCCATATAACCTCAGCCAGGACATTGCAGATCTGATCCAAAGCTCATTAATTGTGCAGCACAGTGATTTGTCCTCAGTGGAAAGAAATTAGAAAAGCATAGGTTAAGTGAAAGATACCTTATTATTATCATCAGACTGTGAAACAGTCACTCATCCACTTTTTTCTAAGAGAAATCCCCTGGTTTATTGTATTGACTAAATCTAGGTTTTCAACATTTGTCTCAATGTTTCAAATAGCATGAAGGTGGAAGGAAATGCAGATTTCAGGCTCAGTTTTTTAATCTTTCCCATAGTGTTTTGGATTGATTCCTGGTTGTTTCAAATGAGATGTTCCTTATGCTATTAAATTTATTTTCTATTACAGGCTTTATTTATTAATTTATTTCAACAAAAATATGACATCCAAAAAGTCTTGTTAACAGCTCCCCCCAGCTAAGACATTGCGGAATAAGTGTCAGTTCTCAGTATCTTTAATTGAAATATATAGTATGCACATGTACTGATAATATAATTAATTAAAAATGTTCTCAGATACTTCTGAGAATGATAATTTTGCATGTATTAAATATGCATCAAGTCTCAAATATGGTTTTTTGCCTTAACTTCCTTGCATTTTTGGTGGGATATATTTTTTTCTGTTCTTCACAGTCTCAGGATTTGAGATGGTGAGAATATTGACTTTACCTCTTTCAAGCTTCTTACCTTCCTGGTGCATAACATTGACAGAGCTTGTGTGAGACTATATGAGGGAAGTAAGAGTCAAGCTGTTATTCTGTTTGTTTCAGTCTTTATACTGACCCATACACAAAGCAACAATGCAGTGACTGATGGCAGGGACCATGGCAAACTCACAGTTAGGCCCTGGGTAAAGTGCTGTTTAGGACAGATTAGGCTGTCACAGTATGTCCACCTTTTAAGTCTGTTTTTAAAAGTTGTTCTCACATTCTTTCTTGGTAGTATTTGAAAGTGTCAAAGGATTAGCTGGCTTTTCTATGTCTCTCTGTATGGCTGTTTTGTGCTGTTATTTCAGCCTGAGTATTATCTGGGGAATTATATTTATGGGTAACAGTGATATTCTCTAATTCATCATGTGTTAGAACTACATCTGATGGGGGTAAGGAAGAGAAGCACAACTTCTCCTAATGATCACTTCTTTTGAAGGACAAGAGTTTGCAAATATTCCTAGATCAACCAGAAAACAAAGAGCATCTGAGAAGACAGAAAAAGAGAAGACCCAAAGAGGATCAGGTGAATCTCTGGTGAGGACAAAGACAACCATGGGATTTGTTGAATGTGCCATCATTGTACTGAAATATATTCTCAGATCTGCAGATTAGTACTGCTAGGACTTCTAGTGTATCCCTTGCATTTCTCTATGTTCTGCTTTGCCACCTTTTTAGATTTAGATCTGTAAAAGGCTGAATTGCAAAGGTTGAATGTAAAAGATGTGCATACTAGATTTAGAGATGCAATGTGCTCATTTCTTTGTTTATGTATGAAGGAACTAGTGGTTGTTCCTTTTGTTGGTGTAGTTTCGGTCTCTGCTGAAGGTTTATTAAATGCCATGAATTTACTATATTTGCATCCCATTAGTCCCTCATTGTAGGGGCTTTCATGGGTTCCTAGGGAGATGAAATAGGTCTTTCCACTACAGTCAATTCCTGTCTCATATATCACAATTGTCATTAGCTTGCAGATGTAGAGTGGCAGAAGAATTGGTATTTATTTGCTCACTTGGAGATTCTTCTCATCTGTGATAGGATAATCTGAGTGTTTTGTGGCTGACCAAAAGGCCTTTATGCCTTAAAAGGAATAATGTTATTAATTGCAAACTGATTAATGAAAGGCAATGAAGAAACTGACAGGTCCTTGATGTTGCTTTTGCTGGGAGTTTTGCTACCTCATGGTAGGTAGTTCAAAGGGAGAACAGCTCCATAGAATTTTTCATGAAGAAATTTCTACTGTTTTTTGTTGACTAAACCTGCAAACTTCACTGTGACTCATATCCACAACTCATATGGAGTTCTGGAATAGTGCCTTAATCCTTCTTTCTGGATTCAGCCGCTCAGAGCAGTCTGAGTGGCTGCAGTTTAGCTTTCTGACCACAGAAAGTCTGTGAAGCTTCAGGCTGGGTCAGATTCATTCCTTCAGCTCCACTGATGGGGTATATTAGGGATGCTGGGATGATGGTTCTTGGGGGTTCTTAAGTCCACCACTGAAACAGATACAAGTTTCAAGATGGAGCTTTTGCAGATAAAGAAGATGCCCACCTTTAGTCTCAAATAAGAGCTGAACTCCTAACTCTACTTCTAAATCTTGGGCTTAAAGCTTCTTCAGATGATACAGTTTACAGAAATAAATTCAGCATAGTATCTCATTCATTGGTCAGACAGCAGAATAGTCTCCTACACCTCAGGCACTACTTATCCTTTGGTTTGGAGAAGGTATGTGTTAAGGTGCTTCCAAGAGTTTGGGAAGTGATTGGAAAAGAACCTGATAAGACATAGTAAGTTTTATTTCTACACAAAAAGCCTACTTAAATATAATGAGGCTTCTAGTAAAAAAGCTTGTGGAAGGAAAGGAAAGTTGAGAGGAGGGGAGAGAAGTGGAGGGAAGGGGAAAGGAAAAAGGAAAGGGAATGTGGAGGGTGCTGTATGGTTGTGTGGGGGAAACGTGAACAAAATACCTCAAAGAGTTTGCACATATTGCAAAGTAATCTTCCTTTCCTTTGGCAACCACTCTTTGTGTTATAGTGCATGCAAAATTACCAAGATACAAAAACATAACTTCATCCTAAAAAGTGATAATAGATGTATACCAATGAATACATTGTGTTGATGATACTTTCAGGAATCAACTTCGTGCAAATCGCACTGGACTTTACGTGTAGTTAGTGAACAGAAAGAGTTAGACGTTCTGGAGATGAAGAGAGACACCCGGCGAGCAGATGAGATCAGAGCCATGAAACAAGCATGGGAGTCTGCAGAGCCCGGAAGAGCTGTCAAGGTAATATCAGAGTGGTATCTTTGCAGTGGTATCTTCTTCACAAGTTCCAGGCGCTGTTGTGATGGTAGAGCAGTTTCCACAACAGAGACCTTCTAGGGCTGTCCTCTTCACCACTCTATGGAAGACAGGAAATTTTACACAGTTTAAAGAATTAAAAGTGATTGTGTGCATGAATTCTGGGCAGGAATCCAGATCATCTGCTTCAGGCCTCTGTAGATCACTGAGATTTTAGATTCTACTTTACAAAACATAGAAAAATTTCTCTTTAGAAAGCCCACTAACTCTTCACAATTGCAAAGCTGCTGCTTGTGACAGGTTAAATGTTTAACATGAACAGATTCTGTTGAGAAATACACGGCTAGAAACATGCTAAAAATGATTTCTCTTGATGAACTGGTACCTGGTTATGTCACCACTCAAACTGTCCCCTGCAGCCAGGATTCCCAAATTCATTCCGGGTTACAGGTTATCCATGAGCCTGTACATGTTCTGTATGAATTCACTAATTCAGTTGTCAGCTACAGCTGGGTACTTTTGATGTGACATTTGCTTAAGATGGAAAAATAATACATGTTCTTTCTACTAAAGCAAAAAGTTACACTGCTGATTTAGAATTGGAAGCATCATTGCCAAAAAAAAAAAAAGGAAAAAAAAAAGTAAAATAAATGTAAAAAAAATGTAGTCTTTAAACTATCACCACCACTACCATTCCCATTGAGGGATACTTAGCCAGAACCCCAGCTTCGAAGCATTTTGTCTTCGGACATGGATCTTACCAGTTACACTTTCAGGTTTTCTAAGTTTTTTTCAGTGTATTCAAAGCTCAAAACTTTTTCTGACAGTACTCTATTAAATTCTGGTCTAAGAAGAGTTGCAGTTCTACAGTGGTGATTGGTTTGCTGAGACATCCCATTTGATGTATAAAGAGTCTCTTCAGAATGCTGGTTCTGTCACTGTGTCCTCTTTTGATCAGAAAATCAACTGAATTGCAACTACAGGGTTCCATTTTGAATGTCCCTTCAGTCTGTAACATTTTTCTAAAACAGATATCATTAAGAAAATTGCAGCAACCACATGGAATATGCTAAAAACAAGGTCTAAATTGGGGTCTGCTATCCACCTTAAGTAGCTTTCCCTCACCGTTCTTCTTGATCACCCTACCACAGTGTCTGCCCATTCCAGGGGTCACAGACTCTCTGACTCTGGGAATCAAATACCTGATTCCAGGGTGACCTTTGGCTTCTGTCCATTCTGGCATTAAGAGAATGCCCAGTGAGCCAAAGTCACCTTCTGAAAAGACAGAAGTGCTGATGTCTGGTTTTGACAGCATAGGTAATTGAGTCTGAAAGAGTTTGCCAAAAAAGGTCCCATGTCTCAGGAGGAAGTCTAAATCACCAGGCTGTAGGAGCCCCTAAGAGAAAGTGGTATTTCCCTAAGGAGGCGGGAGGCGGAGTGCCTGTACATTCAGCTATGAGGGAATATTTATTTTTAGTTTTGGAGGTTTTGTTTTGACTCCAAATATTATTTAAACTTCCCAGAGATCAGTGACTTTCCAGTATTTCACTGGACAGTGATCTTATGTGTAAGTATTCAATGTCTCAGGACTATTCACTGGGACCCTGGCATCTTTTCTGATTCCAGCCCCAGGCAGAGTTGCATATTGCATTCTATTGTTAGGTCTTATTAACCACTTATAGAATCCTTCTTCTGAAAATTCTTTGGGATTTAAAGTGTGCAGTAGAACTTTTCTTATCTTGATTAAAACTTTGATCTCTAGGCTTTTCAGGAACGTATGCGTTTCATTAATAAGTGTGCATTAATAAGTGTGAGAGATGCAGAGGAGCCCATAGCTGGGACTGGGACCGCCAGTGTAATGCCTAGTTCAGGAGAAAGAGGTAAGGGTAAAACTTTCTGTGTCTTCAGTTCATCATGTTCAGCTCCTTAGGAAAGACTTCTGCATTAAATACTAGTAGAAAATGGATAAAACAGCCTTGATAAAGGTGTCCAAATGCTCAATGGCACACTTACCCTCTATCTTCTCTATGCCCCCTTTGTTTTAATTGTTTCGCTGCTCTATTTCCAGAGACAGATGCAGCCTCATGGCTCTTGGAGGCTGCCATTAAGCAAACTTCAGGTAGTCCTTTTGTAGTAGAATTCTAACCCTTAATTAACCAGAAAATTTTGGTGGAAAATACTTACTCACTCAATTCCGAGTTGGGTACCAGAGTTCATTAGTGTAGAAATGCTAAAAAAGTGTTTAACAGCTGAAATAGTGTGTCAGCAAGAGACTAATACATGTAATGTGCATTTTTTATGTTAATGTTCGTGGAAACTGTTCACAGACAGTGTTCTGGAATGTAGGTGTCAAAAAGTGCATACTGAGTAGCATCAGCTTCCTGGCAGCCTCCATAAGAGCTAATTTTATTTAGTGGTTACAACTTCTATGGGTTCTTCATATATATTCCCTGCCAGTTACTGCCAGGACTGTGATGAGAAGGTGATCTGGGTGGAAGGCTGCAAGTTTTTGCTGTTTATTTTCTTCTGTGAGTAATACTGAGATCAGACCATCACAAAAAGGAAAGAATAATACCCAGTCTGATTGTGGCAGTATCTGGTCATGGCTCATGTGCATGGAACAGAACCTGTGACCAGTACATAAGATTGGTACTTTTCCATCCAGGTAGGTAATCTTCATGGGAATGTTTCAGAACTTAAAGCAGGAGTAATCCTTACTTAATGCCTTAAACAAATACAATATTGGTTATTTGAAAAAATATTATTTCCTCTAAGTTACAGGATAAGTACTTCAAAATTAATGGTTGTCTACTAAGAGCTTGGTTCTAAACTAAGCATTTGGAGTCTAATATAAAGTCTTATGAAGTAAAGAGTGACACCCCAATGACTATAAGTTGTTATGGTTCAATTCGATAGAGTGCAGCAATAGGCAATAATATGATGGAACATTTCTGTTTCTTATATTCTGGAGAATACCTTTCTGAATGGCAGTGTCTAAGGAACTTCCAAAGACCTAAGTCATCCTTCAAGACCACCAGAGAGGGCTGGTATATTTGTCTCTGTAGTTTTTTTAATGCTCAGAAACCTCTTTCCTATTTTTGATGAGAAAATCCCAGGAATATTTTTAAAATATTTCAATTGGTTACTGCTACAGGTAGACTAAGAAGAGAGTTTTTATGAAAGAAAACTACTCCACTCATTATTAAATCACATCAAATTTCGCAGGCATTTTCAGCACATGCAGAAAATTGAAACGAATGAAACATTGGAATAATCACAGCGCAGCTCAGCCCAGTGGAATGCTTAATATCAGATACGTCATTGTGTCGCAATAATGCTACAATAGAACATAGCATGGTTACTATCCATGTGGTTAAAAAACCCTAAGACTTTAGAATACAAATTTTAATATAACATGAGACCATTTTTCTTTAGACTGGTATTTCCTAAACTAAATGTCTGCCCCAAAGGGAATATATTTTTTTTTAAATTACAGCCAGGACTGGGCAATCAGATTTTTATTGATTTTTTTTTAAATAAAAGAATATGATTCCTAGCTGATTATAAGTTGTTCTTATATTCTTTAGGCACTGCAAATTCAATATTCTTGTTTAGATTTACAAGCTTTCTTGAGTAAAGTGGATTTAGCTAAAATACGTATATTAGTTTCATTCTAGCATATGAGGGGGTTTTGCAGCATGTTTGATTCTATCATGAATGTTGGAAATAAAATGGCAGAAATATTATATCCTCTCCAAGCCATATTGCCATTTAATAGTGTATTTTGCTGAGCCAAAAGAAGAAAAATTTTTAAAAAATTTAGATGGAGCTCCTTGCATAACCAAATAACCATGTTAATCTGTTCTGGTTTATGTTTTCTTACCACAGGAAAGAAAGCCTCACAGGCAGCTATTGACTCAAGATTAAAAACGCAGAAAAAAAATTGGGAGCTTATAGACCTTAGTCCTTACATGAGGTAAACTGCCTTAATTTAATAAATATCAAAGGACCTGAATCACTGCACTGCATATAATGAGTATGTGACATAAACATTTGAAGAATGCACATGCAGGCAAATATGCTTATTTCAGTGTTCATCTTGAAAGGAGCACATATGAAGTTTGTCAAGATGTTATGCTAGTTTAAAATACGATATTTAACAAATGCAGTTCAGTTAATAATAATAGTTAACAGCTGAAATAACTATATTATTATATTTCCTATTTAAAAGAACTGTTTTGTTTATTGCAAGTGTTGACGTGAACTTATCAAGCTAGTTTACTTATCAAGCTAGTTTACCTGTGTATTTGCTGCGCTGCAGCTAGAACCCACTTCATGCTTAAGGCCATTTGTATTCAATGTGGCATTTCTGCGTCTCATTAATTTTCAAAAGACCTTAGAACATGCTGAAAAAAATTCCCAAATTTAATTTTAAATTGGAAGGGAAACTGGTGTTATATTGAAGTGACTAACATTGAAATGGTAGAAAATATAGCGAAGTATCTTTCACAGGCTTGAATCTTTTAAGCATTTCATTTGTCTTCAAGTCCTTGACCTGTACACTAGTCATTTAAGCCAAAATGTAAAAAAATATATTGTCCTCTTAGCTGCCATTATGCCAAAAGCAAAAAAAAAAAAAAAAATTACATTTGTCTTAATACAGAATTATAATAACAAAAAACTTCTAGAAATCTATTTCTTGCAAATTAGAAGTAAGTGTCACATGTAGGAGTTTTTCATATGATCAAAGATGAGCATTTTTTTACAAATATTTTTAAAATAGACACTCAGGTGTGAGAAGACCTGGCCTGAGTGTTATATATAAGCAGAGTAAAAGTGACTCCCTAACCATAACTAACCATGTGATGGTGACATTGCTAAATATGAGCCAAATATATGCATATGAGTTTTAAGCAAAATATACGAGACCCAAAGTTGTATTTGGAATGAGAGAAATATCTTTTTATTTCCTTTAGAAAAACAAGGTCTGAACCTGTGCTGAGAAATGAGTCTATAATTCAAGAGCAAGAGATACGTAAAGAGGAAAAAATTAACCATTTTAGGGAACTTCAAAAGCTGGCTTTGGAGCAAAGAGAAAAAGAAGAAAATGACAGAGCTCTATTAAAGCAAAATATACTTGAAATGTATGAGAATCTGCAGGTAGGTTGTCAAGATTACTTTCCAGTAACTATTACTGTGGTGTCCACCACTAGGTTGAATATCTTGATCAACCATTATTGAAACTTTTGTATTCAGTACCAGTAGTTAGAAGCAATGAACAAGCTTGAAATTTTGCTTGGGCAAAGGTTAAAACTAAAAGTTTTAGAGGACCTCCTTATTATGATGTTCTTAGTACTTGCTTGATACAGCTCTCTGCAAAAACACTGTTTTAAGAATATCACCATAGAAGGATGTTTATACTGAGCATTTGACATACATGACCAAAGCATCTCTGCTTTTACTATTTTTTTTGGTTATAGAATTGTATAGGCTTTTTCAAAAGTAATTTTTAAAAAAATTATATAGGGGGAAAGTTGCTCTTAATGTGTCTTACAGCAAAGTTAGATAACACAGTTTTCTTGGAATGTGCATGATGCCAGCAAATGAAGAATTTGAATTATTAATCCTTTAAAAACCATATATATATAAACAAATTTAGTAGCATTAGAGTAGAATCCATTGTGAGGATTAATGCAGCCAATGCATTGCACGTGAAATTGATACAAATATCTTACCAAATTGACATAACTGTTGAGCATCAACAGGAACGAAATTATTTGTTACGCAGTGGGGATACAATAACCACTAGCAATCAACTGATGGCTATTCAGAGCTCTTAAAGCTGGATAAGAGATAGTAAAAATAATTTTACATCTAATCAACCTATTTACAGAAAACACTTGAAAACATTTTCTGTTTAAGTTCCCAGTCAGCCTGATTTATATTACATAGCTACAGGTCTGCAAGGAGCCACAGTTCTTTAGCAGTGACTGATCCTAATAAGAACACGTGTCCAGGTTTTCAGATGTTGCTATGATCTTGCATTCCGAACATACTCCATATTAGAAGGGAATTTTTTTCTCAAGAGTAGTTCCACAACTCTTTCTAGAAGAAAGTCTTTCCAAAAATGTTTCACAGTATCAATTTAAAACTAGAGTTACTTTTGAATATGCACACTGTGCTGATAAGCACTTTTTCAGTTTTTGCATCTGTAGACCACAGACAACTATAAAGGTATTCAGGAATCCCCATTTTCCAGTGTCGTGGGTTTACCAGCCCCCTGGGCTGAAATAGTCAGGTCCAGGTGGATTTCCGGAGCAAAGCCAATCAAAAGTTTTAGTAACGCCTCTGCTAATGTCGTATTTAAGAAAATGGAAGAGAAGGTGGATTGTGCAGAAGAAATTAAGGAGCCATGAAGTAGGAGGGAGGCGGCAGGCCCCCCAGGTGGGGCTGGGCTGGGGGCATGCGTAGCACTGAAGCCTCCCCTGGCCGAGGCATGTAGCAGAGTGGAGAAGAAACTCGGGAAAGAAACTGCCCACCTGAAATGTGCTGCAGAAGAAATTCCAGCCCAGCAGAGAGAAGAGGAGAATGTGAGATAACATGAAGCCTCCAAGGTCAGTGTGGCAAGAGAGGAGAGCAGAAGTGCAGGGGAACCCCCCCTCTCTCCTTCCAGCAGGGGAAAGACTGAAAGTTGAAAACTCCTGACACCTGATCACTGATAAACAAGAGATCCTGGGTTCAACTCCCAGTAGTGCTTCCGTAGTGCAGAGACCCCCCGGCAGCTTATGAAGGAGCTTGTGCTGGAGCAGACGAGTGCAGACAGAGGCTGTGGCCCCTCTTGAGAGGCCTGAGATGAAGCAGAGTCTTGCTGGAGACCTGTGGCCCATGGAGAGAGAAACCTACACTGGAACAAGTTGTCCTGGGTAGGACCTTGTAGTCCCAGTGAGGGATCCATGCTGGTGCAACTCAGTTGTGACCCTAAAGAACAGCAGAGAATGGAAGAGCTGTTGTCCTGGGTGAACCTACAGGGAGAGGTCCATTAAGACTGTCTCCTGTGGGAAGGGACCTCCATGCAGCAGAGAAAGGACTCAAAGCCATTCTCTGTAGCCTGCAGTGAAGACCATGGTAACGCAAGTTGTCCCCTTGCATTCCATAGAAGGGATCCCATAGTAACAGGGGAAAGGACTCAAAACCCACTATTCCCTGTAACTGTGGTGCAGACCATGGTGCAGCAAGTGTCCCCTTGCAGTCCATGGAAGACCTCACGGAGCCTGGGTGTGCTCCCCTGGCCTCCAGTCCTGGCCAGAATGGAGGAGGGACAGGCCCAACCCTGAGGTCGACTTGCAGCAGAGAGAGAGAGGCTGAGAGAGAGAGAGAGAGAGAAATCTCCAACTACAACAAATCTGAGTTGTCGCCTTAAAGATAACAGAAGAGAAACTTTACAGTGCTGCAGAATTGGTTCAAAAAGAAGAGACTTTTTCCTACTGGACTGATACAGGGGGGAGAGATGCTTTTGTAAATGCCTAACATTTTCTTCATAAGATAAGCAAGCTTAATTAGAATTATTGTATNCCTAAGTCTCATTGAAGGTCAATGTGATTTAGGCTCCTTTAGTCTCTTAAAAGGCTAGAACTCCTAAAGCAGTTCAGCATTTCTGACAACTAGTTTTTAATGGACTTTTTAAGACAGCAAAGCAAACCGGTACTAGCCTGTTGCCCTATCCTCCCTTCACATGATTAGCTTTTTATGCTAGCAATTTAAAAAGTATTTTCATGAACTTTCTCTTTTTCTTCATGGTGAAAATACTGACATATAGATGTTTCTATGAGAAATAATAAAAATCCCAGTAAAAAGAAAAGGAGAGCTGCTCTCCCTCTACTTACCAGAGTCACAGAGTGAAACAGACCAGGAAGGATGCAGTTGCTTGTGATGAAATCAAAATTCATGTGTTAACAGGGATGGTGTTATTGTTTGTTTTTGCCTAGGCATCTTTAGATGAAACACGAGTCAGAGTTCACAGCATTCGGGAAGCATACAGAAGTAAGCTCGTAGAGGCTGAGCTCAGGAAACAAGAAGAACTGGCAGCTCAGGAAGCAGCCTTGAAAGCACAGAAAAAGAAGAAAAGCTCAGTCAAAACCACCAGCAGTAAAGGTTCAGGGAAAAAAAAGTAGTTGCTATCACTAGCGAATTGAATTTAACAGGATGGGAAAGAAAGTTGATATGCAAAGATGAGAAAGAATGTTTGTTATTTTGCAGTATTTTTGGTAACTCTATCATATTTTATCTCTTTGTCTATTGCTGGTGAAAAAAAATATATGGTATTCTTTTTAACAAAGTGTTTGTTATTTTGCTTTTCATAAAGCAACTCACTACTATTAAAGTTTGTGCATTTTACTAGAATAACTTTTGCAATAAAATTGTATTCTATTCAGACTCTTCGCCCAAAATCAAGTGTCTTTTGTCTTTTTTTTTTACTGATCAAAACTGAATCAGTCAAGAAAGACTCAGAGTTGAAACAGTGAATTTAACCTGTCAGTTTTGAAAGTCATTTGAGGTGGCTGCGTAAGTGGGTGAAGATTTGTGGAGTTTATCATAATTAAATAGTGGCATACCATACTTTTCATATGCTGGCACTGGGAGGCTTCCCAGTCTGGTCTGGTAGGCACTCACAAGCTTTCTGTAATATACCTCCCATCATTCTCTGAAGTGTTTTGAATCTCTCAGTAATTCTCTGTAGTAACAAACTTTCGGCACAACCTTCCAAGGCTTCTTAAATGCTTCTAAAAAGCCTATGACTGTCTTCGTTTATCTTTCCTAAACTGTGTTTTGCCCATGGTGGCTTTGCTCAAAGTGACTGATTATGATAAGACTCTCAGCTGGAATTTAAAAATGTATCTTAAAAGTAGAACCAGTGTGAACAAAGTGGCAGTCAAAGTGGCTTTTTACACATAGGGTGAAGTATTTCCTCTAAGGTCTTGCTTCCATTAGCATAGAATTTCTGTATTTGTGGTTTTGTCATCAAACACAAACAAGTACGTGCATTCATACTCACAAGCTATTATTCTGTACGCAGAGACAATTGTCAAAACTCTTAACAATGATGAAAACTCTCTCTTCACCAGACAGAGCTGTTTTAAATGTCTTAAGGAATTTTCTGTGTATGTAGTCACAAGCAGAACCTTGGCAAGTTAGACTAAGTACGTATTGTATGCTTACAATATGTCCAGGATGTCTGAAAGCACTTCATTATCTAGACAAGGTGAGAAACCATGAGACTCCTGTATTTAATGCAAATCAACAAGAAATTTTATCCTTTGCATTCTGGCCACTGGTATTGGCTAGCCATTGCATTTGAGGCTAGCCTTTCTTCTGTGTCTTAATGACATACCAGATGTTCAGTCTCTGCTGGCTTTGCTCACCTCTGTTTTATCAGCACCTCACTATGTGGCTTGTACTTAACTCACTCCTCTATCCGTTTTGTGATGTCTGTGCTTAGTACATGATCACACCTACACACCTGCTGTGATGCCAATGCCTCCATTCAGCCTCCTGCCTCCCATACATCATAAACTAAACTAACTAGCTTGAGTTCTCATGTTTGAAAGGGAAGAATTGAAACCAGAGTCCTAAAACTGCACCGGTGATTTTTATTGCAAAGAGCAGGAGCTAAATTTTACTTTGACCCATACAGGCTGCAAATAAAAAGCCTGTCAGTTTTTTGCTATAATTGCTCTTTGTCCTCTCTATTTTGGAATATGGGATGGAATATTCCATCTTGTTTCCATGGCAATAGCACGTGTTGGTTGTCTTCTCATGTGAATCTCTAATGAGCTTCTGTAGAGGAAGATCAAGCTGGAGTTCTTTTCTTCATGTCACTGCAAGTGCTAATGACATTCCGTTGTAAAAATTAATGCAGTTCCAAAAGCCAGCATTATCGACATCTAAATGTCAAAAATTCGGCTAATAACCTGCATGATCACAACCCATCCACACATGTAATCAGCTGTCAACTGACTTAGACACAGTGTACTCTGACCTACATCGTCAAATCTTGTTCTGATGTTAAACACAATTCTAAGTTTCATAAGTTTCTCATTTTGAAGAGTAATGTGGCGTTGTTGAAATCTGCTGTGTGGTTTGTAAATGTCTCTTTTGGCTCATTTAGCATTTCAACAACACAGATACGATGCGGGAGTGAATTACTGTTACGCTGTTTAATTGCATGTACTTTGGAGTATGTAATGTTTTAAGAGAAGCACAGTAACAGTTTTACTAAATCCCTATGCATATTCCAGAAAAACAAAATATTCACTTACCTCATAACGAAGCCTGAGAGAGAAAAGGCTTTGTTTGGATTGTGACAAAGAACTTGCATACATAGGACCCAGAAACAGATACTGATGAAATTTCCTATGCATGTTTTACACCAACACAACAGCTTTTTACATGTGCAGTATATTACAGGCTAAGTTAAAGATGGGTAAAGATATGCAAAAACTGAAGCAAAATGTAACTTTATTTCAAAACAGTCATTTGCAGTAATTTAAGGAACCATCATGTTTAGCACTTTACTGTAAGAAAAATAAGAAAAACTATACACTGTGTTGTAATTGACAGTGTTGTTACCTCCAGTTTGTAGACCAAGTTGCCCAGCAGACAAATTACGTGTTTGCATGGATAAAAGATGTTTATTTTTTTACCCTCTAGGAGAGAAACAGTTTTTAAGCATCGTCATTTTATAAAATTTAATCAGCCTTTATATCAAAGAAATTTACCATAATAAAAGCTTGCAAATTTGAATAGTCATGAGCCCTGCTTATACCTAGCTTGGCCATACAAGGCCACATTCAGCAGGGGGATGAGGACAAGCTTTAAATTATGTGTTTTCTTCCTTAGTGAAGAATTGCAGCAAAGGACTCAAACATGGGGGTGAATTACTTTACAGAACAGAATAGACAGGTATAGCTTTTCTAAATCTAGACATGATTGGTCTGTCTTCTAAGACAACAGTAATTTTGGAGGTGCAATGGTTACATCAGAACATGCTATACCAGGTATTTTGTGGCATCACATCACAGAAGAGAGGGCTTGGGGGAGCAGGAGCAGGGTTGAGCAGTTGCCTTCTAACATTTCTTGTAGAAAATCATCCCTGAGAATGTTTGCACAATCTTTTGCTTACACAGCCTCTCATTTTTGTTTGTGGAAGAACTCTGTGTTTGAAAAACAGTACATATAACTGTGCTGATGTCCAAATGTTGCAGTTCAGTTGTATTGTGACTTAGAGAATTGCATACTTCTCCCTTGAAATTCCAATCTTCTGAAGAAGAACATGGTAGTAGCCATTTTCTTATACAGACAAAGAGACTGGGTTATCCCAAAAATTCAGAAATCCTGAACTGTCTCTAGCAGAAGATTGTGTGCTTCTTACAGAGCCAGTCTCCAATATTATGGGAAGATTTTATGTTTGTGTGATCCCCCCACATCTTAAGTACCTCCAACTCATGAACCAAATACAAAACTAATTCCAATCTCTGCATTTTATACACTATTAAACAGTCTCTTAGTATCTAGTCATTGCTGAGTATTTGCACACAAGGAAGCAGTTTCAGGAACCAGCACAGTGGACCAGCTATGCATTTTGAGAAATCTTGTGAACTCAGAGTTTAGGGCAAGACTGGAAATATTTTACAGTAATTATACTTGGTGATTGACTGGAATTTTGAATATTGATTTAGAGATTATTTAAGGTTGAGTTGCATTTTTTTGTGGTAGTAAAACAAAAAGGATTTGTTTATTGTAATCTTTCCTGATATTAATTTCTCTTTCAATTGAAGCATAGCCAGTTATACAAATGAAAATGCCACTATTCAGTAGAAATTTGTGAAAGTTTGTATGGAAACTGCACATGCCACAGGAGAATTAAAACATGTTAGATTGCATTGTGAATAATCCCTACAGAATTTCTCAGAGTTTAGGTTTTTACTTCTATGTTTCAGGAAAAATTGTGGATTCACAGTATGACGCAGGTACCTGAGAAGGAAAATAAGTCTTTGACCTGATAATTCAGTTTAATGGGGATTAACTCTGTAAAGAGTTAATCACTTGTAATAGTTCTTTGTAGGTGTGTTCTGCTAAGCTTTATGGGTTTTCACTGCTTGATCAAATGCTTGATCCTTTTCTTTTGACCAGCTATTCTGAATTAGAAAGGATTTCTTTCATTAAAATACATATCTACAGTTACTTTTTAATGCAAGTAGCTTCATTAATCTTCAAATTACTTGTCCCATCTGCTTTGCTTTAATTTGGCTGGCATTTACATAATGAGTTACAGACCAGAAACCAGACCATGCCTGTTCCAGGTTGCCTCGCTGCTGAGACAAGCAATGTGCTGTGAAACCAGGCTTGGTTCTGAGCTGCCAGTCTGCTCACCCCAGCAATGTGCAATTTAGCCGCTCTGTAAGGTCTCATTTTAATTCAAGGAAGAGACAGTATTTATGCACATGCACAGCATTTCCCCTCCAAAAGGCAAGAAAAGTGTCTACGTATTTTGTCTGGCAAAAAAACATAAGAGAACAGCTTTGCATAATCATATGGCATTTTGCAGAATGAAGAAATTTCACTCATAAAGCCCTTTTTTCCTCTCATTCATTTCTGGAATCAGTCCTAATAGATTCACAGTTCAGGTAATGTTTCAATGATTTAAATATTCTTGTTTGCAGAAAAACAAGATGTTGTTGTCCTCCGTCTCAAAGGAGGACAAAGACAGCAAAGAAGTAGAAAGCCAGGGGAGGAGAGAAGAGATTTTGCATCATACAAAATGAGACAATAGCACAAAAGGAAAATGCAGTGAAGATGTCACTAGCCAAAATAAGAGAAAATATTAGGGGCAGTGGTCAGGTAGGAATCTGGACCTTAGATTTCTGTGGCAACAAGAATGTGGTTAGGGACAACAGTTCAGGGACTGGCAGGCTACTCTGGGAATCAGATAATGTACAGACCCAAGTGTAGCCAGGTCATGTCCCTTCAGGTCAGATCTGGATGCACGCTCCTTTATGAAACCTGAGCTCCTCTGCCCAACTCCTCTTTCTCCCTAGAGACAAGCACCAAAATGCTTGCTCTTCCATGAGCACATGAAAGGTGATTACCTTGCATATTGTAGCCCAGTGGGTGCAGCACAATCAATGGAATGTAATACCGAGGCTTCTCTTCCCTCAGCCTAGGAAAGCTGGATTCCATGGGTGTGTGCCCATAGACAGGACATCTCAGGTATCTTGCGCAGATAGCATGTGATGGTCACAGGACCAAGTATAGGGCAAAAGAGATCTTGACTCTGTGTTCGAGCCAACTTATTGCAAGGCTGTATTGTACAGGGAGGGATACAGCAGCTGCATGTTCAGGGACTTCAGCAAGGTTTAACTTGCTAATAAGTCATTTATATGAAGTGTCTTGCTAAACAGAGGTGCTGTAATGTGCTACTTTTACTTTCCATCCCATGGCTGGACATTCTACACGTGCAAAAAGACAGTAAACATCAGCTGCAGACTGGTACAGAGGTAGTCAAAGCACTCAGCTGTGGCATGGCTAGGAACAACCAGAACTACTTCAGACATACAGAAAGCAGAAAGTGCTTGAAATAACACAAAGCGTCAGTGAAAAAAAAATCCATCCTTCATCTTCTCTACTACACTTCTTTAGCTTTAAGGCCACAGTTATTATGGGTGGGGGGTTTTTTGTTTTGTTTTGTTTTTTTTTTTACTTCAGAGAAACCTTGACCTGACTCTGGAGGCAATTGTTGGCAAAGGCTAGAACCATAGATCCAGAAATGCAGAAGAGACTAAAGCTACTGCACACCCTGTGGTGTGGTAGACACCACATTAGGGTAGACAAAGGAATGAAAGCCTTTATATCACAGGCTTTACATACCCTATAAAAACTTGACTCCTTGGAACTGGAGAAAGATAAAGGACTAAAAATTAGTCACAGGTACCTACCTAAAGCAATGCTTCTACTTCTCTCTTACACCACAAAAATGTGGAATGGAGGAATGTGAGGTTCAGCTAATGAAGGAATGAGAAACTTCTGCTCACTTTATCATTACTCTTGATAGAATGAGTTTCACAGCTCTTCCCAGTCATGATCAAAAGCATTAGAAAAGCAAGGGAATGCTTTTCTATTGTTTCAGTGCAAAAGGTGAGTTTTCTGAAAGCACATTTCTCAGACTTGCTTACATGGCTTTCAGCTGAACTATTCAGTGTTATGAGTTTCAAGGACTTCATTGGCAACTTAGCTTTTTTGAGGTTTGGTTTTTTTCGCCCAGATGTATTACTGACTTAACACGTTGCAGCTGTGATGTTGCAAATGGAAACTGTTTTTATAATTGATGCTCTGAAATACCATTTATGCATCGACTGAGATATTTAAGTTCTGTTTAGTGTGTTTATCCGTGTCCATATCTGCTTTCTCTTGAAGACTCTGACTTATTTACCACAAATCCAAAAATCTGGAAACCTTGCTAAGATGAGCATGTACATCCCTATCCTACCATTTACAAACTGGATCCAGAGAAAAGCAAGTCCAGATGAGGTATTATTCTATTTTCAGTCTTCTCACTAAGCTTAGCACCAGCAAGGGGTTTATTATTTTCCCCCACCTATCTATCAGCACATATGTGCCAAGTATATCATTGCTATAATTTAACACACAGCCAGCACTGGTACAACAGTGCTAGTGTGCAATGCAGAGCAATTACAAATCAAGTGCAAGACATTTTATAACATAAAGTCCCTGCTCAGTGACATTCAGCTGGAGTTTTGCTAGAGGCCAGGAATTCAGTAGCAGCAAGCACAGGGCAGGACATTGTGAGATAGCACTCTTGACAGTCCAGTTAAGTACTTTTTCAGATACTACAGGATGCAAAATCTCCTTATCTGTCCTTTTTTACAGGTTCCACTGTACTCTTTGCTGCTTTCATCCTGTCACCCTGGTAGCAGTGTGGCTGTATGGGGAAGTAATATGGATAGAACGGAAATGAATTTGAATAGAAACCTACAGAAAGGTTGTGCCACGGTCTTTTTTTTTTTTTTTTTAAATCAAAGCTAGCACAGATTGTAGAGGGGATGCATAACTCTGGCCACTTAAATGTAGAGGCTGAGTCATTCAGCCACTTTTAAAAATCCATAACGATGATTGTTGCGTGGAGGAATTTTTAAAATGAGATATGAATGGTGTCAGTACGAACAGGCAATATACACTGTGAATAAGGTAATTAAAGAGAGTATTTAGCTTACTGAACGGCTTGTAATTTCCTGTATCGCCCTGCCGTTTTCTCCCCGCTCCGCCGCCCGCGGAGCCGGCGCTGCCCGGGAGCGCTCGCAAGAGGGCGGTGTTCCCGTGCGGCCGGCGGAGAGACGGGGATGCTGTGCCACCCCTCCTTCGCCCATGGGCCGTCCCTGCCCGGCCACCCCGCTGCAAACGGGGGACAGGGACACACCCTGCGGGAGCCCAGGGGGGTTCCTGCTCCGAGCTGTGCCCCGACCGTGCGCGACCGAACATGGTCTCTCAGCAATTCGCGGCTACAGGAGAGAAATACTGAATTTCTCGCTGACATGCGCTTGTTTCTGAGAGGCTGAAGGCAAGGATAGCTGTCTTTTTAGTCTTTTGTTTCCCCCACAGCAAAATGTGTACTCAGTTTTTTGTAGCGCTATAAATAAAGTAAAAAAAAAAGTAACTGGGAGGCACTGGTCTGCAGAGTAACAAAGCCCCGTGCTTTTATCTGGGCCCTGCAGAGCTCTGCCCCATCTGCCCCTATTTTACTTTTGAAAGAGAAGGACTCTGTGTGAATTGGAAGGGTTTTGTATGGCTTTCAGCCCCTCTGTCAGTTCAAAGACCGAGTGTGCAACTGCTCCAGGACAAACCTCAGCCCAGCTCAGCTGACCAGTGGGTGAACCCTCATTGCTGCCAACCCCGAGGAATTCAGGCACTGGCTGTGTCCAGCCTGAGTCGCCTCAAGCTTTTGAGCTTTTCTGTCTTTGGGCTTTTCTGCTCTTTGTTCTCAGGGCTTGTCCTCGGGCCAAATGATGGCTTAACTCAGCTGACCTTCCTACCCCAGCAAGGCTGACACCGGTGCAGAGTATTGATCTCACTGCAGTACAGGAGGTGCAGCCGAAATACTGAGACTCACTCACCTTGTTCAGTGTAGTACAGTGAACTTCCAGAAAGTAAAAGTGCTTGTTCAGGAGGCTGATAGAGTAAATCATTAAAAATACCTGCTGTCCATTGTGCCTCTTGACATTCATTGTGCTGTAGCTGTGACTTGTTTTATTGACTCATTATAAGGATATAATGCACTGGGGACTCAGAAACTTGCAAAGGTAAGTATCTGCTGTCCCATAAATTGTCCCTGTAATTTTGTAACACATTACAGTTTTAAGGCAGGTCATAATGTTCCCAATCGGTTACCAAAAGGTAGGTCTCTAACTAAAAATGTCTTGAGTCTGTAAGGAGCTGAGGAACTTGCTTCAAATTGGGGCACTGGAAATCAGGCCAGTTTGAATTAACTGCTGGTGGAGCCTAGCTCTGAAAACATGGACTGCCATTGCCAAGTACAACGTTTGCCTTTTGAAACAGATCCAGGGAATGAACAAGCATAAAAATATTCCAGACAACTTCAGAGTCCTGTTCAGTGACACTGACCCTGCCTGCACCAATGAGGGGCTTGACCTGAAGGTCCTTGCCTGGAATGCAGACACAGCAGTGTCATCACCACTGGATATGCATCTGCTTGATCCTGGACAAATCCTTCAGCTGGATCACCAAATCTGCCCTCTGCTTGTTATACAAGAGGAAAAATGGGGATTGGGATAAGTAAGGGTCTGTTTTCTCCCCTCCAAATACTCTTGCATGGACTGAGTAGCTAATTGTACAAGTAAGCTGAATCATAACATGGGCTGCTTAGATTTTTCAGCAGCTGATGGACCTTTTCCTTCCATTTATGAATCTGACACATATTAGCATGCTAATTTCTTTCACAACATTTTTCAGCTGCAGCATTAAGAACTGCAGCAAACATTAGTTTTAAATTTTGTTTATTGTTAATTTTTCAAATGTCGTCACACACCAAAGGTCTGCAGAAGCCCATCACTTCTCAGGGACAAGAAGACTGCAAGAACCTTCTGATGGGGAACAGTCCGTGCAGTCTTCTGCCTACAATAAACTTTTTTTCCCAGTATGTGGGCAACAAGACAGAATATCACATAAATTAAAAAACAGATTGAAGCTCTCATTGTGTTTAAGCTGCAGTATATATTAGGATATGGCATTTGTCTAATGATGAGTCTTATGGCTGAGGTGTTAAAAAAGAATTAGTCTAGGCAATTTAGCCACCAGACAGCTATTGATATTAACAGAAGCAGGCTGATTGACTTTGAAAATCTCCAATTATAATCCTTGCTATAATTATGATTATGCTTCTCTACAGAGCACTACTGAGCCTCCACTTTTGACTCATACCAGATTCCCACTGAAGTCAGCAGGAGCTGTGCTTGAGACGGGGCTCTCACAGACAGCACTGTTTGTCCAAAAGTAAACAAGCTGTTCCTGTAAATTGCTTCTCTAAAATGGACTGGTTTCCCCTATATATGGTAATAGCTCTAATCAAACATACAGCTTTTGCTTTGTTCTGCCACAGGAACAAAGAAAGGTTTAAGGGACTTGTGGTCTGGCATATCTTCCGACTTGTTCATCACTGTAAAAGTCTTAACAAGACTTCTCACTCTGACAGAGTAGGAGTTGGTTCGAGTCCCCATCCAATCATTCAGTATCAAGGATATCCTGCTTGCCTGTAAATATTCTTCTCATTAGTTTAGGTGCAGACAAGTAAAATGTATTTAATTGATTTCATCATCATGATTATAAGGAGGTAAATAGATTTACTGCAAGAGAAGTAAATACTCGGGTTTATTGTGGAAAGCTTACATGGGAAAAATCTATCTTCATCTCCTTACCTACTGTATTATACACTCAGGAAAACTCTATGTATTGATTGTAGGTGAAGTTGTTAATTGCCTGGCCAGCACTGCAAGCAAAGAAACGTGTTTGGGAAGCAGCATTCCATTTTTGTAGAAAAAGAGTAAACAAAGACCATAAGCTGGAGAAAACCCAAAATAGCAAAATTAATGAGACTATCGTTACTCATGTTAAGATGCACAATGTGAGAAGAAGATCTTCATATTAGGAAGTTTCTGTAAAGGTTAGCTTGCTGACAAATTGCCCCCATTATCTCTATAATCACTTGCTAAGTCATAAAAAACATAAATCATGTTGCAAGCAGATCTGTGGAAGTACAGTCCCGTAGGATTTTGCGTGGCACTAAAAGCCTGTTAAAGTCCATCAGAAAGTGGTGTAAGGCTGTATTTGAATGTTCTTCTATTTTGTTATTTCTGGGAGAAATGGGTACTTCAGTCCTTCAATATTTGTCAGGGCATCAATGAGCATGTGTCTCCACAATCAGAAGTATAGGGACATTTCTTCATGGAGAGCTTCAGAAATATAATTACAGCTGTCCTTAAACACCATGTTCTACACTATCCTGTGCCCTATATAGTGCTCTGCTGCATGATGGCTGTCTTAAGCTAAAGCCATACCAGTGTTTTAATCTTGAACTTTTTACTACCGACTCCTTTAATCTCAGGCTTTTTTTTTTTTTTTTTCACTGTCTCCTCTTTCCAGAATTTGCCTTATCATATTTATGATCAAGCACTGAAGCAGAATGAAGAGCATCACTCAAGAAGCTCTCAATCGTAGTGGTGGCTACAGCATGTTCCCCTACAGTATTTGAGCACTTGCATATGGGAACAATTCCAATCTCCTGAGAGGTCTGGGTGGCAAGGAGTTGTCCTAGTTTCACAGAGAGTAATTTGGGTATTAGCCATATTATAAGCCGTGTGGCTTTTTGAAAGTGGTGTTAGGTGTGGGGCACAGCATGGCCATAGTTTCATAGTGAGTCTGGAGTCATGCAGGACTTGGGCTTTGAGCACACCATACTTCTGATCATCAGCTCAATGCCTTATCTGGCTAATCCCTAGCTGGGCTCCACAGCACCGTAAGAAAAGCCCTTTTACTGAGTGCACATTACCTTGTTTCTGTTGTGAGGAAACCCAAAATCTGAAAAGTCAAATCATTATTTTTTCTCTACCTTACCTTTCCAGAATAATAAGGTGAGATTTCCCTAATCTGCAGCCCCTTGCACTTAATCAGGCATTGACTTTGTCTGAGAGGTGCTCAGGGAGCTCCCACCTGGAGTCAGGTTAATTTCAGATTTCAACATCTCTGCAACCTGCAGCCACGGTGGGGATGACAGGAGCCTTTTCAAGAGACACGAGTGTCATCTAGTGGTAAAACAAACCCACTCAATCACACCCCAAGGGCCACCATCTGCCCACTGGTTCCATACAGAGCACTGGGCAACACATTTTCTTTCTGCTACACTTTAGCTACCTAATGCAGACTGTATGTAGTAATGCCTATTTTAGCTTTTGTCTTTGCAGGATTTATTTTATGCAGGCTAATGGAAAATTATATGAGCCCACGACAGCTAAGCAGGCAGTGGACACTAATGGCTCTCTGACTGAGGTTTTTCTGTTCCTGGGATACAGAAAGGGTCTGTCTGCTTGGGTACAGTATACCAGCATCAACTTGCTCCCCAGGAGTTAAGTGAGAATTTTACATGACAAAGGGCTGTTTAAAGCTTTATGTAATTGTTGTATCACATAATGTGTCCACTGAAGGAATGTACATTCAAGATCTTTGCATTTTAGAGTAGATTTTTTCCCCAAACTCTTTTGCCTTCTTTCATATATGAATCCAGATTTATTAGTGAAGCAGAGAATAAACATAGTAATTCTCTTGTAATCAGTCAAATACAAAAGAAGAAACACCTTCTCACCAGCAGAGGAACATGCAAGGAAAAATGGCAGAGCTGGTAACAAAGTAGAGTGGAGAACTACCAGCTGGTTATGCATCATTTTCCTGATGTGACTTTCTGGCTGTTCATCACAGTAACTGTAGTGCAACAAATCCAGCTCAAGGTGTTGTGCTGGTCTTTGAGGAAAAACGGAATTTGCATCTAGCCACCTAGAAACAAGCATGTTGTAAAATCACTGCCAATAACTACTCGGTGCACATTTTCAAGTGTAGAACTGGAAACCCACATTTTTTTTTTTTTAGGGCAAAGGTGAATTTACCATATTTTCAGTTGATTTCGAGGCTGAGACTTAAGGAAAATCCAAAATGCTTACATCATGGGAGTTGAGTAGGGGCTGGTGGATGGAGGAAAGGGAGCTACACGGCCTTATAAACCCAGCTTCCACCACAGGCAGTGAAAATTGGAATATTCAGACCCTCTCCTAGGGAGAAAAACTAAGGGCGTGCTTTGTTTTTAACACTTCACTTCCCACTACCTCTCAGTGTTTTCTGCTAGAGCAGGTCTTGGGCAGTCAGGCCATGTATGTTTCTCTATCCTAAGGGTGAATGCACAGGAAAAAAAAAAAGAGCCAACAAAAAATCTAATAAAAATCCTTTGCAAAGCTGCCAGCTGGCTGTGTAACAGAGCACTGGGCAGGGCTCAGATCAGCCAGGTAATCACGGGCTCTTGGCAAGCTGAGGGCAGTGGAGCATATGGGTCTTTCCCCTGCGTCGCTCTGTGCCCGGAGCCACAAAGGGTAGAGGGATCGAGAGCCGCCAGCTCTTGCTATTTGCCAGCCCATCAGCCTCTGCCTCCCGACTGCCGCCAAAGCAGACCCAGGGGGCCTCATGCTTGTGCTTTCATTTGTCAGCCCGCCTGCGTCAGCACTAATACGGAGCTCAGCTGCTCATCATCCCGTCTGACAATGTCGCTAGAGGAATTAGGCAAGGCATGCTGGTAGGAGGGAGAGAGAGGGCTTGAGAGAGAGTAATCACAGGCACAGTGATGGGAAATAGATGAGATCAGAAAAAAAGCAACCTCAAACAGGGTATTCTCAGGCTAGAAGGGATGTATTTTTAGGACTGTTTCAGTCCCAGCTGCGGGGAGCCACGGGATAGCAGCAGGTCACCCCAGGATTTCATCAGGGTTTGCCTCAAGGCTGAAATGAGCGAGTCGCCACAGGGCAATTGGCATTCAGCCGTGCTGCAGAAAAGCTGAATGGGTGGGCTGAGAGGCTGGGTCAACCCCTTGTCCAGAGATAAGATGTGGCAAGAGGCAGGGGAGGGCTCACAGATGCCGTCGGTTTTGCATGGGCTCTGTGCAGGCTCTCCCGTCTTCAGAGCAAAAGTGGAAAGCTTTTTGCTCACACAGCTTTCAGCTGGGATTTGAAGCACTCTTTCCCCGTGAGGACAACGCTAATAAGGGACCATACCACAGACGGTCTGATGAGACCCAGGCAGGTGCTGGCAATATGAGCAGCACTATTTGCTGTGCAGCAGCCAACCAGAGCCCAGTTCCTCCCTCAACAGCAGAGAGAGCAGAGTACTCTATCAAAAGACAGCATATATTTAATCAATTCCTGTTGTGCTATAAAACTCAAATTTACTTTGATTTTTTTTTTTAAATTTGACTTGCTATTTTAACCACTGCTAGCCCTAGAGCCAGCGTTATGCTCCTCCCAGTTATTTCCCAACAGAATGTCTCTTTTCACTGAAACTCAGTAAACATTTTGAAAACACCATGCCAAGGTCAAGGATATTTTGCAAAATCTTATCTGTGTAGCCTAAATGGACCTGGAAACAGAACAGATTGTGCTCTGAGCTTGGAGAAAAGGTGATATAATTCATGCCCATCAGTTCTGTACTTGGTATGTGGCAGTAAATTGAGGCTGACTGTATATCTCCAAATGCTGCATGGCATCTGTAGTGCTTGGATTGTCTGATTTTGTGCACCATGCAGCTACTTTGTTTTTCCAAAAGCCACAAAGTGACTCCTCGAGGAAAATCTAATGTCCAAAGCACCAGCATCGGGCTGTCCTGAGAGCTACAGCTTAGAAACCTCCCTTTCATGAAGGAACACCAACAGAAGCACTATTAAAGGGATGCTGAAATCAAAAACTTTCACTAAGATTTTCAGAGTGACTGAGGGAGAATTGTCAAGGGAAAGGTATCTGTCCTCTGCATATGTAGCCCCAAAAGGCAAGCCCAAAGAGAGTACACATTAGTGATTGAATTCTTGGCCAATGGCTACCTTCAAATATTCAATTGCTGTGATGATAAAACCTCCCTTGAAGTTTTGGGTTTTTTCCTGACATCCAAGTTAAGTTGCATTTCATTTCATATTCTTTCACAAAAGTTATCCCATACTATGTCTTTCTTTCTAGAATACACCTAGAGTAGGCAGGCATCCTTTTCTAACAAGCCCAAGAACAAAAGCCTAGGTTACACAAATAAAAAATATCTGAAGGACTGATAGCTTTGGCAGAAAGCAATTCATGCCCTCTAACTGAAGATCATAAGCTATCACCTGTCAGCTAGCTCATAAATCACAACACCAGAGCAAATTTGATTATTCTTCTGCTTGTAAGAATATTTAAAATAGAATTCATTACTATGGTTTTCATATTGTTGGTTAGTCCTCTGACTATGCACTGCAAAGCCTTTCACCAGGCAATGTAGCTCTTGGAATGACAAGTTGGGTTTAAGGAATAAAAACATTGTTGACAAAAATGGAAATAAAATCATGTCCATCAGAAACACCCCTTGCACTAGCACCAGCCTCTGTGCCTGCTTTTAGACTCTGGTTATCTGTTGTTTCTTCTGCCTCTGGGGTCTGGGAGCAGGAGACTGTCACCCAGTCAGCAGGAAAACTGTCCCCCGTGAAAAGCAAAAGTCTCTCAAACTATACAGTGAAATCTACAAATATTCATGTCATCTAAGCACTAACGTGCTTAACACTTAAACTCTGGATTGTTTGTCCTTATTTCACTTCAATTTTTGTTTGGGAAAAAGCCAGTCCCACTGTAAGCTTTCAGCCAAGCTTCATTATATTACTGCACTGTGGGAAGTCTTCTGAAATGCATCTTAATCTCATCCCCACTTAGATTCACCTTTTTCCTCTATTCTGCCCAAGGGAAGAGCTTTTTGCTGCACAGCGCATACGTGTCCAGCACATCCCTCTCTGCAGGTTTTCCCTGCAAGAACTATCAGTACTGTTCTTCTTCCTTCATTGGAGCTGATTTTTTTCCTCCAAGGGCTTTACTCACTGCAGTTGCAGTAACTGGATGCAAAGGACCAGGGAGTAAGGCCCTTTGTTTTCAGTCAGACCCCATAGGGTTGTCCAGGGACTTAATTCACCATATAACAACCTAATTAATTCCCTTCTGTGAATCCAGCAATGTGCAAGTGCTCCTAGAGAAGCTGTAACCAGCAGTTCACAGATGGAGAAGGCTGTGGTGGTGCAGGGGTGGATTTCAAGGCAGGCTGGTCCCAATACTGAGAGTCAAGTGAGGTTCAATGGTGACCTTACATCTCCTCGATACAAACCTGTGATCTATTTAGCTCAGACAGGACTCTTGTCTAAATACTTCCACAATTCTCTGCCCTGGCTCTGCTTCTCATGTGCTGCATCCCTGCTCTACCCCATGCAGTGATGTGCTGCCAGGAGGAGGAACCTCTCTGGGACCGCTGCTCTGACCTTAGCTAAGAAAAGCTCAATCCTTGGATGACTTACGGAATTCCATGGAACCTGGGCCTTAACAGGAGAAAGCTGAATGGAGAAAGTGAGTGAGGCCTGTGAAGGGACCGTGTGAAGATAATCTGAAGATAAGAAAATAAGGGTGGCTTTATATGTTAGAGAGTCTCTTGACTCTGTTGAACTTGAGGTCAGCAGTGACAAGGTTGAGTGCCTGTGGACTAGAATCAGGGGGAAGTCCAACAAGGCTGACATCCTCGTGGGTGTCTATTATAGACAGCCCTACCAGGATGATGAAGGAG
>VYXB01003809.1:0-14753 GCA_013397135.1 Pachyramphus minor
TTTCAACAGAGTCAAGAGACTGTCTATCATATAAAGCCACCCCTCCACCTCTCCTACCCTGCTTGTCTTTTCTGAAGAGCTTATAGCCACCCGTAGCAGCACTCCAGTCATGTGACTCATCACCACGTTTCTGTGATGGCAACTTGTTTGAATTGTCTCTGCCTATTATATCAGTGAATTTCCATATCAGCGAATTTCCATATGATCACAGATGTTAGAGCCTTACATCAATGATGCAATCTCAGGACTTTTTAAATCTTTTGTTTCCAGTCCCACCTAGTATATAAATGTGAAGGTTGAGAAAAGCTCTCAGGAATGACTTAGCTCAGCCTGATAAAACAAACTGGAACACTGTATCACATTAAAATTTGATTTTTATGTCCTCCATACCAAAGCAATAATCCTGTGCTAATGGTTCTACAGAACATCAGCCCGAAGGTTAATTAGTTTTAATGCTAACAGTTTACTGACAAGCAAGACCTTTAAGTCTGCCACTTGGTTCAGAGCACTTGATTGTATTTGGAGCAGGCTCTCTTCCTAGGAGATCAAAGAAGATAATTTCAATTTCTGGATGGAGTTTTCTCAACAGTTTTGTAGCACTTAATAAGTGACAAATATGATTTACAGGATCAGTGGGAGGCATTATTATTCAAATGGTACTGGAGACCCCACCAACCTCCTGTTTCTGAACCTCCTGATTGTGAACTGACAAATGAGGAATAAAAGGATGGCTTGGAGTAAAAAAGGTGTTACTTAGTTTCACCCCTATTTGATGATAAGCATTCTAACATAAAAAAACTTTCATATATCCATAATGAAATATCCATTTCATAGCACATGTGATATGTGAAAGTTATAATTGCTTAGAATTTAAATATGTTTTTGAATTTAATCATAGTCCTATTTTACCAAATATATATGACAATTCTTAGGCTATGTTTACATTTTTATTTCATAATGTGTTCAAAGAAATGAAAGCAAAATGCATTCCTTAAATTAAAATTTTTGGAGTTGTTGAATTATAAAGTAATAGAACAAAATATGAAAAATTTCACTGAAGCATGAAAAATAAAAATAATAAAATTCCTAGTATTTGGAATATTCATTAAAGGGTAACAGCAAGCTGCCATCTCCAGTATCTGAACTCGGTTATTAATTTCATGGGGATTACAATTAATCAGTGATGTTATAATTCACAAAATTGATGAGATGTGGAACAATCTGTAGCCTACAATTTGAAAAGGTATGATCTATTTTTCCAAAGTGACTATAACCACATAGAATCTGAAAACTAGAAGGAAGAAAATGCCTTGCATCTCCATTCTTTCCTTATACAAAGATCTAAGGGGTTGATTATTTGTTCTATAAGAACTACATCATCTTCCTGGAAACACTTAGATATTTTTAAGTATGCATGAATCAAGTTGTGCAAATGAACTTTTTCCCCTAAAATTCATGGCTGACTGGAAACTCTCAATCACTTCTAGCCCACTACAGCAGAAGATTGTCTGTCACCTTAAAAAATAAATACAGATTTACAATATCAACATATGTAATTCTTCCATATTTTTCTGGTAGGGCATCACCATTGAGTAGATCTCCATAAAACCACTTTAGGTAGCTATATTCCTTCTCATGTTAAAAATAAAAGTAATGTAGAAGGACCCAAAACCTAGATATTTTCAAAGAAGGTTTTAATACAGGGTTATTTTTAATTAAAAAGTATTAGGAGTCTGTTTCCTTTTCTTCCATATAATTGTAACTATATGGAGATACCGGTAAAGGCTCATCTGCTTTTTATCCTCATGTATGTATTTCAGGTGTATTAATCAAAACCTTATCAACATGCAAGGCAGGTCGTGGAACAGAATACATAAACACCCTTAAAAGGAAAAGAAACCATCTCCAGGTATGTTGATCTGTTTCAAGGTTTCTTACTCAACTTCATATAAATCCTCAGGTCTCAGTTGAAGTGATTGACATTTCAGCCAACCTGTAACATCAATTTATTATAATCTGAAACAAAATGAGAAAATTTCTCTTTCAATTGGCTTTCATTATTGTCATGTAGCTCTTCACTGAATGATGAAGGCTTGCAAAACTCTATTGAAGAAAACTATTTTTTCCCGTATATTGCAAAGACATACATGTTTTTGTGATGTGTACTTGCTTTCCTGCTTTATTTCCCCACAATTATAGCATTCTTATTGAAAATCTTGTATGTGGAGTGCCTTGTCTAGTGAAATTTATGTTACAAAAATGGTTAATTTACTATTTCATGGATGACCCTAGTAGGCACCAAAAGTATTAGAACTAACAGAAATACCTCTTTTGTGACCTTCAGGCAGGTCACTGCCACTGAAAACCCGTAACTTTTCTTTGTCATTTAAAGGGATATTATGGAGAGTAAAGTGGAGTTATGAATAATGTTACAAAATTGTACTAACCTGAAAGATCAGTCATAATTCAGGAACATTAAGAACAATGTCACCACTATTACCTCAGGGAAAGCCACAAGATCAAGGTTAAAAAGTTAAATTGTACAAATGAATAGGGAAATTGATATATTTTCAGTTGAAAAAGAGGAAAAAAACCCTGCAACTACTAAAGAAATTAAAGTGTGCCTAAAAAAATTAGTGAGATTTTCAGATATAAAATATTTTTATTAGTGAATATCATTAAAATGTTGTAGTTTAACCTGGCTGACAAATAAACAGTGCACAGCCACTCATTCACTCCTCCACAGAAGTATGTGAGGGAGAATTAGAGAGTAAAACTGAGAAAATTTATGGTTTGAATTAGAGTTGAATAATTAAAAGGAAAAAAATTATAAGGACAAAAAAAAGGAAGCAAAACTACAAAGAGAGAGGAGAATAAAGCCAAAGAAAAACAAATTATGTATAAACTCCCAATTTCTCACCACTAACCAACTGATGACCAGCCAGTTCCTGAGACATAGCAGCCCCTGCCAGCCTCCACCTTCCCAGAGTTTATTGGTGAGCATGATGTTATATTGTATGGAATATCCCTTTGGTCAGCTGGGGTCAACTGTCCCAGACATGTCCCTTCCCAAACTTTTGCCTATCACCAGCCTACTCATTGGCAGGGCAGTGTGAGAAGCAGAAAAGTCCTCGGCAATACGTAAGCACAGGACTGAAGCTCAGGACTAAAAAAGCTCAGGACTAAAACCTCAGTGTGTTATCAAAATTATTTCCAGCACAAATCTAAAACCTATCCCAGTATTAGCTACCATGAAGAAACTTAACTCTATCCCAGCCAAAAGCAACACAATAAGAAATTGAGATGATTTAATAGGAGATGCAGACCTTTCTTACCTGTTAGGCATCTAAAAGAGTAGCGTTGGAAGAAGTAAATCATGAAGACTGCTCTGTAGAGTTTAAATCCAAGGTAGAGGTATAAAATCTAGTCCTCCATGTGTTACTGGTGACAGGTGAAATGTTTCTGAAAGAACATGTCTGAATATTTCATACAATCAGAATGGCCCTAAATGGACTACAATAGATGAATAAGATTTCCTTCTGGAGTCTGCTTCAACTGTTCAAGATTTGTTTCTTTGGATATTCATTAGGCATAAAACTGTAATGGAAGTTGAATATCTATTTTAAGGAAACAATTTTTATTAGGAAACATTTCTATAATAAAAAAAACGTTGTCATTAATTTATTCACCGCAGAATCCTATATATATTTTTGAAGACATATATACAGAACCAGGTTCCAAGAAACAGAGGGACTGATTTTACCTTCTTTCACAATATGATAACTGCATTACTCCCCTTTTTACAAAGCAGATGTAGAATTCTCATATTATTTTATGAGTGTAATTTCTCTATCTCACACCAAAACTCCGCCTCCTCAGCAGAGGGTGTCCAGATGTCTCCAACATATATTACATCTCTACAGAGATATTTCTTCTTGATAGTCAGTCACTGACAGACATACTTTTGTCTCTTTTGATTAACAAACATCTCAGCTAAAATTATCCACAGATTAGTTGACTACTCCAAGTTACTGTACTTTCACTAGAGTCAATGGAGAGACAACAGTATTCAAAGTTGCAAGTCATTCCCTCTCTTAGAAAACTCTTTTAAGGTGGGATGAGTTGCTCTAAGGAGGTATCTGTCTCTCTCTACTGATATAAAACCAACCACACTACTAGCTCAGACCTGGAGTGTGCTTCAGCTACTTAAATATAGGTTTAACACCATTAAAAAATATTCTTGGGTGATTTTCCTAGCCTCTAACTGCTGCCCCAGAGGAACATGTCTCCCGCGTTCCTGTCTCTTTAAATGGCAAACAGTCAGAAAGACAGGTAAATTAATTTTTAATGTTGCACAGGAAATGCCTTGAACTAAAATTTCAGAACTCAATTCTCTGTGTTTCAATAGAAGTATTGGCTTCAGCACATCTTGGTACTGCACAATAAAGCTCTGTGTTGGAATTAAGACATAGAAACACAGGCTTTAATCTTTCAGTATCCAGGGCATATTCACACTGCTCATGTAATTAATTATGGGATGAAAGTTCAAACTGTAATAAAATTTGAAGTGGCATGAATTAGTCCAACAAAATTGAAACTGGGGGACCCTGCTGATACTAGTGAAGTGCAGAGAGTTGGTTTTAATATTTGTGTCATTCAGCAAAGAGATTTTCATTACCTACAATTCCACAGAATTAATCTATTTGAAAGAGACAGACTACTGGAAATTCATGACAGGAAATTCATGTAGGGACATTTAAAAAAAGATACAACTTCAGTCATGCCAGTCCAGCAATGCTTACTGACTGCAATGAGACAAAAAAAACTTGTGCACAACTGAAAAATGCACAGAAGAAATAGCAAGTGTGAGATTGATCTGACTGCTAGAGGTGTTTGACCAAATGCAGAGCTCTAGAATGCAAGTACCATGACCAGAGACATCTCTGAGGTACCTTATGGAGAGAAACTCATCTTACATGGGCATAAATCAGGATATCATGTGAGTCTAGTTCGAAAAGTATCTGCTTCCTTTCACTGACTGGAAATAAACTAAGAGTACCAAAAGATATAAACAACCTTATTAGACAAAATACATCACAACAATTTATGATCATATATTCTTTCCTATTAGTATATGCATATGTATATTAGTATCTCATACAATCATGTAATATATAAAATCATAGAACGGTTTAGATTGAAAGGGACCTTAAAGATCATTTGAAGATCTAGTTCCAATACCCCCTGCTATGGGCTGGGACACCTTCCACTAGATCAGGTTTCTCAAAGCCCCATCTAACCTGGCCTTGAACACTTCCAGGGGTGGTGAGTCTCTGGACAACACATTTCAGTACCTCACCACTTTCAGAGTAAGGAATTTCTTACCAGTATCTATTCCAAACCTGCCCTCTTTCAGTTGAAAGCCACTTCCCTTGTCCTACATGCCCTTTTAAAAGTCCCTCTCTGGCATTCTTGTAGACAACTAAGTACTAAAAGGCTGCTAGAAGGTCTCACCAACGTTTCTCTTCTCCGGGTTTAACAACCCCAACTCTCTCAGACTGTCTTCCATCTTAAACCTATGGCATATGACATATTGATGATAATACATATTATTTAATATTTCAGTCTATTGTTATACATAAAACAACTATTGAAGTATTGCTTAAGTCTCCTTCTATTATGGTAGGTACTACGTATTATTAAAGACTTTAGTTTTGAAATATGGTTTTGGGCAGTTAGACCTGTTTTTCTTCTGGGATATATAACCTTTTTGGTTTTTAATTAACTTACAGATCTGCATTTGAAAAGGTTATTTTTAGCTCTCAAAAGCCTTTTAAAAAGGCAACTCTGAATTTCCTTAATGGAGAAGAACCTTCTTATAAGGTTTTGTTTTTTTAAAAAATCTGTGGTTTTGCTTTATTTTTTTTATATTTATTTTTGTTTTATTTTTTTATTTGTCACAATTTGTTTCTATTTTTACCAAAACTGTCCTTCAGTTCAAACAGTATTTTTATATAATTGTAGACATCAATCACATTGTCTCTTAGCATTTGTCTTTCTGTTCTGAACAAGCCACATTATTTTATTTTCTGATGGCAAAATTCTATTCCATACTATTAATCTTTCTTGGTACTATCTAAGTTTGAGTTGATTCTTTGTGAACCCTCAATGACTAAAACTAAATACTGTACTTTCTATAAAGGTCTAGTAAATCTTTGAACAGAGGTAATAATCTCAATTATCTTTTCAACCCACCCTGTTGGAAAAAAAAAATAATTACAGATTAATTCCTCATTCCTAAATTGACCTCTTTGTCACATTGTGATGAAATTCCTAATTAGACAACTTTCTTTTCCAGTAGTTATGTAATAATAATGTCATGGTTTGTATCTGACATTTTTTTTATTAGATTCTTAGGCAACAATTTTACACCTGCATTGTTTTATTTAATTTTGCGTTTGCAAAGGTTTTTTATCTGCGATATATTAATCTTTTGTATTGATAAGTATTGACAAGGGTGTCTCAGAAGCAAATTTCATTAACATGTAGACAAATCTTATTCCAAGATAGTTCAAGGGAAATACTTGTTCATTTTTCCTAGTTATTTCACTTCTATTTCTTCTTTCAGTATCACCTGCTTCTGTCTTCTTATCAGATAGCCATCAATCACTCTGCAAGCTGTCCATTAATTCTTATCTTTTCCAATTCCATGTGATACTGTAGCAAATATTTCACTGTCTTGGAAGAAGAAGTGATCTACCAGAGTTGCCACAGCTAGAAATAATTTTGCTTATCGCAGAAACATATTGTGTTGGTCCAGTATGATCTACCTCTGGTAAACTCAACAGAATTTTACATCAAATTCTATTTCTTAGACATCTGCCTTAGATTTCTTTGTCTTAAATCCTAATACCGATTCCTTATACTTTAAAAAGAAGGAGAAGAAAATTTTCCTATTTTTGCTTATTATTGTGTGCTTATACTCTTGAATCATGTGGCACTTCTCAGACTTATATTTAGGTCAAAAATTATCTTTTAAACCTGATGAAGGCACAATGCTACTCCTCTATGGTTATGCTGTTTTTGGATCTAATCTAGCTCACATGCATCTCTTTTAGCTTTTGCGCTGTGCTTACCTCCCATTTGTTACTGACTTTCATACCATTAGACACCTAGTGACTCTGAACTCTTTTTACAGACATATAAATATTCTCATACAACAAAGCTAAAAATAAACCTCAAACAAAGCTCACAACAAAATCAGATGTCTCAGCACTAAAGAAAAGAGGACAAGAGACCAATTTGTAGGACTAAAGCCAATGTAATGTCACGTTCATGTAAGCGTGACATAGGACTATTTCTCTCTACAGGAGACACATCTTTGAGAAAGGTTGATGCAGTGGTTCAAAACAAGCAAGAATTTCATTAATAACTTAAATAATGGGAAAACGGATTCTAGGTATCTTTTATTTAGCAGTGCAAAGTGTAATAAATGGAAGAAAGGAAAGGAAGGGGCTTTTAAATAACTCTCTTACTTTACACTGTTTCCTTTCAGGCAGGTCCATGTTTTCAGACTTGATTTCAATCTACTCAGTGACTGGCATGATCATTTACATAGCCTCTTTTTTTTTTTTTTTTCCTATTCCTTGGAGATTACTTCTTGAAGGCCTTCTGTGCTTCTGTTCCCTGTTCTTCTAAACTGGAACTCCTTAATCTCCACTTCTGCCTGACAAAAAACACAGTCTTTTGAAATTTCCTCGTCTCTTCAAAACCAGGCATATTGCTTGCTCTTCCAGAAAATGCGCAAACATCCCTTACTCAAGAGATAGGAGAGTATTAAAATGTTTACAAAGATATCATCTGTCAGACTAGATGGAAATTTCAGGTGTTGGAAAATGCCATGGGGATTTATACTAAATCAGTGGAATGGACTAGGTTGATGCAGTTAACATTGAATATATTCACACTAATCATTTCCAGTATGAAATATCACCTCTTGCACAGACATTTACAAGGGTTGGATTAAAATCAATAATTTATTGGGATTTCTACATGATTAAGACTTGCCTGGGGAATCACATTGCTCAAGCAGGATAATAGCTCACTACATGGATGGCAACAGAAATCTGTATTGTAGGTGTTCTTTCAATGGCATCTTCAGCTCAGTAAGGTGAAATTTCTTGAACTGTTATTGTGGAGGATTTCTTATGAAGAAGATGTGGTTTGGTAGGCTGTGCATTTCTAAATCCGTCTATGTAACTGCAAGAGCATGCACATTATTAAAATGTCTTGGGATTATAGAGAGTAGTCAGAAAATTTTAGTTACGTATTAATATTTTTCAAGTGTCCAGTACTGTGGTTTATCTGTCCTTTTGCAATTGTTGTTCCTGACTGGATAGTTCCACTGTTGTGGCTTAATAACATGTTATTAACAAGTCAATAACCCTCCTTGATTTTACATTAGGTGAACTAAGAATTGTTTTGTTGTGACTCGTCCTATTTCCATCACTACTCGCTGCATTTTACCTTTTCCCACTTCTGCCTTCGTATCTGAGATCTCAGTTTACAATATAGATTCCCTCCATCTTCAGGATTGTCACTGATTAATATGTTTCACCTGGGCTTACCAACTATTTTTGATTATTGATGCTTTTGAGTAACAGAAATTGAGAACTTTTGAATGGCTGATTCATCAGTATTTTTCCCAGTGTGGACTCTGAGTCTCTGACAATTTACCACAAGCCATGGGGCTCTCCTAATAGGAAAAACAATTCAAAGTAAATTATGCAAATATAAGATGTGACTGCAGAAAGAAAGATTGTTTCTAATCAGGCAAGGACAATGTTTGCATGAACAACAAAAGAAATTACAACTTTTATCTTATAATAAAAAGCCAAAACTTATAATAAACTGTGTTTTTCTCTCAGAAGGATAAAATTCTTCCTAAAAAGTTAGTTTTAGAAAGCAAATGGACTGTGATAGAAAAATATATTTGTATGGGTTGTTGTTTTACTTCAAGACAAAGGCAAGGATAGGCCAGTGTCTATATTGCTGTTGTCAAAGTGGGTGCAGCCTCCAGGCTCCTCCATTACCATCACCTATCTGAGTTTATATCCTCTGAAAGAAATGTGCAGCACAGCACAGTCTGGGAGATTCAAGTGTTATGTGCAATCATGCCTTCTTAGGTCAGTTGTTATGTGGATCATTAACTCCTCAAAGTACAACAGTCTTTCAGTCAGAATCGATGCATTTTCCCCAGTTTGTGCGAATGAAAGTCAAAGAGTTCAAAGGAGGATAATGGTAAGAGATGTCCGGTCCTGTTACTGAGAAAAAAAATTAAGTTATTCAGTCTTTGGAAGCTAAACTAGAATGTTTTCATTTACTAGTCAATTATCTTTTTTTTTTTTTAATCTGATAAATAAAATGAGAACACAAACAAATGTAAACATTCAAGATGAAATTATTGATTCTGAAGAAAGAAGTATATGCTATTAGGAAATAATTTAGATTATATCTTCCTGAATAGATATAGAGCTAAATTCAATCCCTTCCACCATCAGAAAGCTTCTGCATCACAGTAGGCAAGGCATTTAATCCTCTCATTTCAAAGGTAACAATTTATTACACATCCTGTACTTGGTATGTCTGACTTATTTCTGATTTAATTACTGGGACAAATTATGCAGAAAAACTTATCCTTCTAGCAAGAGACTGAAGTTCGTGGAAGTTTCAGGGACGGGGAGAAGAAGAGAAGAAAAGTACTGCAAAATATAAACAAGGAAAATATAAGCACTGAATGATTAAGTGAATGTGGTTAATTCTGTACCCTGACTACAGTAGATTCTTCTAGAAGAAAAAGGAAAGGTATATAGTTATCTAATAGAAGACTCTAACTTAAACATGTCATGGATAAAGGGTGCTCTGTCCTACCCTTTTCTGGTTTCAGTTAAAGAGTTACATTTCTGTGGTACAGTGGTTTAATAATTACACTGTTTTCAGTTTTTAATGATCTCATAAGAGAGATGGGAAGAACAGAATGTATACTTAGGCTGTAGTCAGGGATTTCACGTATGTAATGACAGTGATACTCAAAAAGAGAGCAAACACAATTTTTCGTAGGTATTCTGAAATCAGTGAAATCAGAATTCTGAAAATATTTTGTAGACAAGATGTTTAATATAAAGATTTTGTTCCTACTGCTGCCCCTGTCGTCCTGAGCTAAAACAAAGGTGTATGAGCAAGTGAATGTATGTTTTTGTATAAATAGATGTAAAAGAAATGTACTACATTTAAGTTCTTAAGAAACTGGGAAGCTTAAACCCTGTCTATAACCAGAAAACAATTTGAAAATTCTTTTTTATTTTTTTTCTGAAAATTAGTTTCTTGTGAGAAAATCATTCTGAAGAAATTCTCAATCACTGAAAAACTGTAACTGCTGTAACTATCATATACTAAGATTTTGGATATTAATACAGTGGCCATAGCTGCAGCTCCCAATCATCACATAAATAGTCAGATAATGGGAAAAAGATTGCAAGGTGCAACATGACACTACTGTGTAGTAGAAATATTAGAAAAGAGGGTGAATACATGTCAGCATGTACAAGAAAACACTGTTTTTTGACTCTATGAGGGAACATATATAATAAACAGTGTTCCCTAGGAATCAGGACTGTGTCCTGTCTTATTCATTCATTCATCTACGACCTGCATAAAGGGACAGACTACACTGTCAGCAAGTTTGCTGTTGATGCAACACTGTGAGGAGCAGCTGCCACCCCAGAAGGCGGAGCTGTCATTCAGTGAGATCTTGACAGGCTAGAATTTTGGGCAGAGAGAAACCTGATGAAATTCAACAAGGGTCAGTGCAGTGTCCTGCACCTGGAGAGGAATAACCCCATGCACCATTGCAGGTTAGTGGTTGACCTTCTGGAAGGGAGCTCTGTGGAGAAGGATCTGGGGGATCCTGGTGGAAAAGGTAACAATGAGTTACTAATCTGCCCTTGTTGCTTTGAAGTCTAGAGAGATTAGTAAAATGTTTAGACTGGTTTGAACTCCAACTATTCTTTTGAACTTCACCTACCATCTTTCTCCATGGTGGCTTTGTGTCGGTTAAGTTTTTCTTCTTCTCCTCTTTGATGCCAGTATTCTAGTAAACAATTTTCTTTCTTCCTAATTTTAACCAAAATATGTTGTTACTGTTCTTATTAATCTCTTGAGGATTTTAGTCAAAGACCTTTTCTTGAATAAACAATCCTGAAACATTGACTTATTCCATCTCATAACTTCTATTTGGAAGTCTTATTAACATTAGCTTTTTAAGTTATTACTGACAAAGAGCATTAACTAGAAAGCATTTTAAATTTCAGGGAACTCCAGCAGCACTTCATTCTCCTTTGATTTATCACTTAGTCTGTGTACATATTTATATATTGATAGGCAATAATATTTGCTTTATTGATAACACTTGCTGTAGCTTTATCATTAAAGAGTCCACTTAAAGAAACAAACTTGAAAGTACACACAAGACTTAAATCTAAAGTTAGGATAATGAACATGAAATTAAGTTGCCATGTAACAAACACAACTGTACATAAAGAATGAACAGACAATTATACTCCATTGATATGCTAATATATTAGTCTTCATACTTAATTGGAAATTATCAAGGCAGCTGCAAAATGAGTAGTTTTAGCTGCATATTTACAACTGTAATGTCTTTTATTCATTCATCTACTAATTTTAGATTACCCTTTTCAATTAATCTCTATTACTTTAAATGGTTTTTTGTCTCTTCTTGAGCTTTTACAATGCTGTTTATTTAGGCTAAATAACACTGAATGCAAGTTAAATTTTGGCAGATCAGACTATGAGATAGAGCTGTTTTCTCTAGTATATGCTTTTTGATTCTAACTTGTGATGGTAATATTTTGAGGACAATTCAAGGAGTCATGAGGAGGCAAAATCAGAGTTCCAAGTGACCAGTCTATCATAAAAAATTGTATTTATTTTTCTCTGAAGCCTGACTGTATGAGAAACAATGACAGAGTTCACAGTCCTTACTTTTCTTCAAAAAAAGAAGTTTCTGTTAGACTTTTTTAAAAGTGAGGAAACTACTGTTGGGAAAAAAAAATAAATTATGTAATTTACATTTGTGACTACAGCATACAAATATATAATTTCTTATTGCCCTGAGCCATGAACTAAAATGGATGTACCTATGAAAGATTTAGTAAAGTTTTTCAACTATTTTTGTTCGGAAAAACTGCAAAATATTTAAAGCACGTGATCTTTAACACACGAGAAATGGAAGACCATTTAGTTCATGGTTAATCCACTAGTAATGCAGTCAGATTATTTTGTCTGTGTCATTTTGCCTATTTCATGTGATGGGCACCACTCGCAGATGCCGGAGGGATGTATATGAACACACAGGCACACTGTACACTTTACACACTTGAGAGTTTCTTTGTTTTAAGCATGGAAGACATCTGCTTAATAATTTAATATACTTTATCTGAGAAGGGACTAATTCAATAGTAAACATTTGACATATGGAAAAAGCAAGCATTAACCCTGACTATCGTTACTTAAATTCAATTTATTTACTATACTGTTATATGTTACAGTGAATTTCAATGTAATTTTGCATGTTTGGGGGGGTTTTCCTCATAAAAATGCTCTTTGGAAATGACATTATAAAGAAGTTTGATCAAACTTTTTTACAGATAATTATTTGTTAAATAAGTTATTTCTGATATTTCTTGAAGTTTGCTTTGTTTTGTTTTTATTGAAAACATTAACTGAATAAGTGAAAGCATTTTAGGGAAAATTATGGAGTTTACTATTCTTAAGGGATTCTTCAGTATTGTTCTGTAGTTCAGAGTCCCTCTGCATTCACAAAGATGAGATGAATAGTTAAAAATTGAGCTGTGAACCTCTGAACCAGTAAGTATCACAGAGCTAAAGCAATAGTGAAAGAACAAAATACGACAGACAATTTATAAAAGAGCAGATTTGCTCTGTCAGCCTTCTGCTCTTTTCTTTTCTAGGCCTTCCTTCTTCTTCATGAACATGCACACTACACATACACACAAAAAGGCAACAAAAAGCCCCTTGAAAATCAAACAAAATGATCTTGATTGAAACTCAACTCTGTCAACAGTTTAGGAGACAAAGGAGGTTGACCATACTCTATCTCACTGAAGTGTTACCTACAACTGATTTTTAATCATCGAGTCATTGAATCATCATATCTTCAATTATTTATAAAATGCTCTTTCTTTCCTTATCACCTGTCCTAATTACCTCTTAGACTATGAAGATGTTTCCCTGAGAAAATTGTGATATATATCAGTGCTGCTTCTTTGCCAAAACGCTTTTGTACTCCTCTTGATTAATGTTCTATTAACTGAGGAAGGCATCCTTTTCTAATGCATAAATGCTTTTTCCTTCAAAGCAAAAAATATACCCTCTCTCTAATGAAGCATGCTATCAGACTAGAATATCAGATGAAAGTATATATATTAGGTATTTGCTTTTCTGTCTCAAAAGCACTGCACACAGTACAATGTAAGCAATGAACTGCAAGCAAACAATCAATGTCTTTGGTTTTGATAGTGAACTAATGAATGGAATACCTAGGAGTATCTCAGGGCATAAGAATATTTGCTATTTTTTTGGCAATTAAAAATAAATTCACTTCAGAGCCTTTAACTCAGTGAGAAAAAGGATTCTGTGACCTTAAAAAGGAGGCAACTGCTAAGCTATAAGAGAAAAAATTATCTAAGTATTTGAAAGAATGAGTATCAATTGGACTACTGAGAAATTGTCTCATTTACGCCACTGCATGAAATACACAGGAAGGTGCTTCAAGGATAAATATATTATTTTAAATTAAATGATTTTTTTTTTACAGCTTGATGCATACTAATGCTCTAATTATTCATTTTCATGACTCTCAAAATGGAATTAATTGCAACTAACTTTAGAGGTCTATACTGTGGACCTTGTTCATTGTTCTGAACCTTCAATACATGATTCATCCAACCAGAAATAGACATTACTTTATAATGGATGAGGCTTACTTAAAAATGTGTCCATGTCCATAGACAACTATATAGAGAGAGTTGGGTACCTTCAGAACTTCATCCTATATGACGTAGATAAATTTCCGTATCTGGAGAAATGAAAATACATGATCCATTTGCCACTAAATGCTGTAATATCTTCGCTTGTTGTAGCGTTTTAATTTTGTTATGATAGTTGTATCTTCACAGTACAAAGTGGAGTCCAATAAAAAAAAATCTCATTGCTTTAATCTGAAAAATTAGTCAGATATGGAAAATTAAGAACAATCATTTTTTGTTCATATCTGTATCTTATTATATAATTATTATAAAATTTTTATTTCTCATTTATATATCTCTAATATATACAAATATTGTGTTTATCAACTTATTATATAAATATGTGTATATATGTATTTGCTTCCTAGCACACAATCTTCTTGACTAGAACTTCTCAAATGATCCTAATCATATTAAATTATTGATCTAATGATGTCATAAATTATATTTTATTACACTTATTATTATATGAATATTTTATATTCTAGTTATATACCTACATTATAGAAATTGTATACATGAGATTGACCTCTTTTCTTCTCAACAGCTAATGATAATTTTCAGTTTTCAATTCAGGTATTATACTTAATTTGATCTGCTTTCCTAAATATAGGCATATTATCT
>VYXB01003809.1:15147-95840 GCA_013397135.1 Pachyramphus minor
CTGTTTTCTTTTTCTTTGACATTACTGCAGTTGACTAATTAAATTCTAGGAAACTTTAAATGAGAAAAGTAATACAAATCTAGACAAATTCAGCATCCCCTGTCTATAATGTAAAGTAAAATGAAGGAACAATTCACAAAATATTTTGTACACTTTTTATAGGGACTTATTATTAGCAAATCTTCTTGCAGTAAGTTTAGTAAAAACATAGTTGTTCATATTCAGCTAGTCTTCTAGTTGTGCTACATGTACATAGAAACTGGTCAAAATAAAATTTTGCTAGTGTCATCTCTACCATCTGTGATACAGTAAAGTAACTGCTGTATGCAAAGAAAAATATTTTAAAAATAAATTAATTCAATGTTAATGGTCTTATTAAAAGAAAACTTTTATAAAGCCAGTAGATACAAATAACTTCAGATTCTGGTGGTTCTTCTAGTTCTTTTCATGACCAAACCTTTTAATGGTAACATTTTCATGTTGTCTTCCATTTGTTATCAACAAGCGACTAAAACTATAACCAAAAAATTATTTATATATATTTATAAATACATACATAGACTGTGCTATGTTATTCATTCAAATGCCACATTTTTTCTGTTAATAATCTGTTCTTATATAGTTATGGTGTTCAAAAGTGTAATTGTTTAATGGTTCTTAAAAATGAGGTATATATATTTATCTCAACCAACAATGTGGTTGAGACATGAGAAGAATTAAGAGTAATTAAGATTTATTTTATTTTAATTCCTAGACCCATATAGCTACGGATCAAAATACTCACAGAGACCTAGGATCAGTACCTCAAATCCATTCAATGCATTGACATTATGAAATTGAAATACTATCTTGATAAGGATCTCTGAATTAGGAGAAAAGGTATATAGGATTCCTGTTCAGATAAACAGCTGTCAATTGGGTTTGCTTTTATAGAAAAAAAAAAAAAAATTAGCTTATGTGTTGCATGAAAACATTAATTTTCCTCCCTCTTTATATCACTAAGGAATCACAAAGGGTATCTTTATCACTGCTTTTACTCCCATCGAACAGTTATCATTCTCTGGTTTGTAAAGCTGAAGAAGAAAAAATTTTACACCTATGTTTAAAATAAAAGAAGGTGTTCACTAACAAGCCACCTAGAGACCAGAGCACAGAGAACATGATATCGTGGAGGAGGCAATATACAGAAAGTACTTCCATGACTGTATGCTTAGGTGTCATTCCAGAGGAATCACTGGAGGAAAATGGTGGCAAGCCTGAAGGTCCTTTCCTCACGTCTGAGTTAATTCATGCTAGGTTGTCTCAAGGCTAGAACTAAGGAAATTACCATTCCACCCACCCTACACACAGTATAATGCAGTCATTATTGATATTTTCCTCTAGTACAAATAGGATGGAAAAGATATTTTTGTCTTGTTAAGCATTTCATCAGAGATACTATTTTATTTCATGATTAGAAGACAATTAGACATTTGAGCCCCTGTTCATCACTGCAATAGCTTAGAATTAAGCCTACGTACTACTGTTGATACTAGCAAAAGTACTCCGGCATGTGGCATGCTGTAACAGCAAAAATGTCCCTGAAGCACGGGACACAGATTGATTATTGGAAGTTTTAAAAACAGAGGTTGATTGTTTAAATGCTTCAGCAAGCAATTATTGACTTTTTTATCAGATTTGTAATTGTAATTAATTATATCTTGGGAGCTGTAGGATCTGGTTTATCAGTAGTTGCACGGATTAAACACAAAATTGATTTCACTTAACTGTTTGGGGTTTTTTTGTCAGCTGAGCATTCTCTTCCCATTTGTATGCTGTTCTTACAATAGTTAATTTGCTTAATGTTTTAATACTTCCAATTTCACCTTAGTTTCAATAATTTCCATTATTTGCCAATATGTGCCTCTTTGAAGTAATAATGATCATTACAGTTTAAAACAAAGTCAACAATCAAAACCTGATTTCTGCTTATGGTCTAAATTATAAGATTTTGTGTCTTCATGTTCATAAGATAACTAAAACAAGCATCCAGAGTTTGGCCACATAAGAAATAAATAAGAATGTTAGAAGTCAGAAATCCTGAAATTCGCTCTTTCTGACACAAGAAAGGCCCAGATCATCCAGGTCGTGGGTTACCAGCCCCCCCTGGGCTGAAATGGTCAGACCCAGGTATAGTTCCGGAGAAAAAGCCAATCAAAAGTTATAGTAACGCCTCTGCTAATGACATATTTAAGAAAACGGAAGAGAAGGTGTGTGTCACAGTAAGAAATTCAGCCTTCATGTGAGGAGAGGGGCAGCAGGCCCCCAAGTTGGGGGGCCAGGCCCTCTCCCCCGGCCTTGGGCCAGCGGCAGGTATGAAGTCTCTCCAGCCGGGATGTGTAACAGAAACAAACTCCAGAGAGAAAACTGCCCAGCTGAAACATGCTGCAAGGATTCCAGCTCCAGCGGAGAGCAGAGGACGACTTGAGATAACCAGCAGCTTCAAGGTCAGTTCTAGCAAGAGAAGAGTTGAGACGAGGGGGGAGAGGCCCCCCTTCTCTCCCTGCAGCCAGGGAAAAGAGACTGAAAGTTATAAACCCCTGCTGCCTTTAGAAGATAACTGGGGTGCAGAGAGACCCCCAGGAGTTAATGAGGGAATGTGTCCCGGAACAGATGAATGCCTANACATAAGAAATAAATAAGAATGTTAGAAGTCAGAAATCCTGAAATTCGCTCTTTCTGACACAAGAAAGGCCCAGATCATCCATTATCATTACCATCAAAACCAAAATGAATGGAACTTAGAGATAAATTTTAAGACTCGAATATTTGGGTGCCTAAACCTAGAAATGGATTTCAGCTCACACATCTAAATACAGAGTGATCTATTCAGTTGCCTAAATACAGGTGTCTAGAGCTTTTTAAATGATATATGCTACGGTCTTCGAGCTCAGACTGCATCTTTAGCTGAACTTAGGTGTCCTGTAGGACATCTGTAACACATCTGACAGCTATAGCTGAGGCTGTGTCAGATAATCTAGAGAATTAAGAGGTGAGTAGACTTCTATGTTTGGGCACCTAATGCAGTGCTTAAGATGCAAATTTCCACAATAGCCAAGATAAATCTTGTGTTCAATTTATTTGTGTAGATCTAGTATCTCGTGCCATTCAGAGAACAAAAGATATTTCACCTTACCTTCATCTGTCTCTACTCTAGATCCTACACCGTATTGTCAGTATCGCCATCTACACTTCAAACTTTAGCAATATTTTAGGAATCTTCTTAACCACACCAGTCTGAAGAAAGGCATGGTGTTCAGTCTGATATGGGAAATAATTTTTTTAAAGTTGTATTGCAACTGTTTATTCCTGCTCAAAGTTCAGCTAAAATATAGTTGATTACTAAACTGCGGGTTTTGTGTAACTTAAATTTAATTCCTCAGTTTCAGTTAGTTTTTCAGTTACGTTTGGATTAGCATTATAACTTGTAATTCATATAGGAGTTTTAGGAATGTGCTAGCAGATGCAGTAAAAACACATCAACATACTTTGCCTGTACCAAAGTTCTCTTCATACAAAAAATTTTAAATCTCTTCTTCTGAAGTCCTTTAACAGAGTTTGAAACCAATACATTTACAGTAGGTTTGAAACATGTTCTAAATTTGCCAGTGATACAATGGGATCCAAGTAATATTGGTATCACAACCCTATGAATCAGAAAGTTTTCAAGTGTTACTGTGATTGCATCTATTTTGTGATTGAATTCTTACAGGAAATAGTTTTATACTTTTATGATACTTCTCTCTAACTAGGCTGTCACTGAAAAAAAAAAAAAGGCAAAACCCCCCAAACTTTTCTTTCCTGAAATCTAGAATTACAAGAGAAAATGACTGCCAGCTTTAATGTTATCACAAATTAGTGAGAATATTTATAGCAGATTCCGATCTTGTAAACTAAGGGGATCTCTGCTATCTTCACTAGAATTATTCTTGACTGACACTGCTTCAGAGATTCTATTTCTTTAGTGTATGATTTTTTATCAATTGCTTTAGATTATGTTTAATTTCATCAACATGAAAATTGGAAATGAACCTGCATATTAGAAAACACACACAGAGAGAAATTACTTCAGATTTTTAAAATTGTTCCAGACATTTTACTATTCAGGGTGTTGCATTATGTATTGCAATTCCATGCATGAACTGCTTTTAAGAACTGTAATGTTTCTCCTGAAGTGAGTTTCCAGTGTTCCTTGACCTGATGTTAGTTAGATATCATCACAAATGTCAATTTCAGATTTCAATACACTTTTGAAGGAAAGATGTCCCCTCCACAAAGTAATTTTCTGAGAGCTTGTGAGACACTAGATTACTTTATTATTGGTTCAGAACCAACTCAACTGTGTGTGTCTGGGCAGGAAGGGATAAGTCGAATCTCACAGAGGTGAGATAATGCCATATCCCACATACCAGTCCCTGCAAGACTTGTGGGGCAACTCTGGAGCAAAGGTAGCCTGAGAGCTCTGCTCCACACCACACCCTCTGGAATCCCTAACCCAGTCTTAGATTGGCTGGCACACTTGGAGAACTGCCCCTCACCCTGCTCTAGAGACCCAGAGTGGCCAGTGGGCAGGAAGTCCCGCCTGGGATGAGTGGCAACAGGGAGCCAGAGTACATAAAAAGAACAGCACGTGATTTCCATTTTACTCAAGACCTGCCACCTACCCTGTGGAAGCTGGACTTGCAAAGGACTCTCTAGTGGTAGCTATGATCTTATCTTAATCTCTTTTCTCTCTTTTTCTTTACTCCTTTTTTCTTAATCTCTTTTATTAATATTTTGGGTACTTAAATCCAATGGGTTCGATTTTGCCAAATTGTGCAGATTGGAATGTACTACATCATAGCTTTGTGAAATTTTGGTTGTATTTTACCCTGTTGAACTTTAGCCAATATCTCCCATATTTTCTAAAATTATTAGGAAAAGTATCTCCTGAGAAAACATGTGCATTGCATTATCTTTACCCTACCTCAAGGTATTAAAGAACCAAAAGCTCTTCAAAATATTTGGTGTACAAAATTTTGGAGCCTTGTAAATTTTTAAAGGTAAAACTCCTGGTTGAGCTCGTAGCTCCAGTCCTGGGGCTTTAAGTGAAAATAGTTAAATCAAAATAGTGTGTATTGTTTTCATTACATTTTATTCTACAAAAGCATGCAAAGACAAATGATGAAAGAAAAAGACCTTGGTAAAGCTACTGAGAAGTCATGTGACTCCTAATTATATTCTTGATCTGATTTCTGCCTTTGTAATGATCTGAACCAAAATACTAGATCTTACCATTTCTACATTTTGATATGCTCAAAGTTAGAATAAAATTTTGGTTATGAATTTGTATTAGCTGTTGTTGTGGTTTGAGAATGACACTCCCCAATTCAGTGCTTCCACCAAGACTCCCCTGAAGCACACACTGCTCTCTAGCTTCCCCTTCCCTTCGCCCTTGCTACTGTGGTGGGATGAAATTGAGAATTGGAGCCACAAAAGGTGAAGATCATGGGTTGAGATAAGAGCAATTTACTGGAAACAGCAATGAGATAAGAAAATGAACAGTAACAACAACAATATTTATAACAAAAGTATTCAAAAGAGAGAATGATTTGCTCAATGAGCAGAATGCTCACTGAGCCTGACCTGGCCTGCCTTGCAGCTGGTGTCTTTCCCTCACTCTCTCTGGCTTGAGATCAGCACCATGCTATCCCAACCACTCCATCCACCATGTCTTTTCCTGACTGGAAACCACACCCTTCTCCTCAGAAACCAAAGACTCCTTTCCTCCTGCCCCCAGCAATGATGCGAGGTGGTGTTATATAAGATTGGGGTCCTGGCCGTGCCCCCTCAGCCACACTCCTTCTTGACTACTGCAAAAAAGTAAACCTGTCCTTGGCTGAAACCAGGACAACTGTAAAAACCTCCTATCCAGAATTATATTAAAAAAGGATTTTAAATCCTTAAATTTTAAAATGTTTTAAAGTGTTCATTCTATGACTAACAAAATGTTTAATTATGCTACATTCTTGTAATGGAGAAAACTACTCCATCACTAGCAATAATTCAGGGTTTGGGGTTTTTTTCAGTTCTACACACAATCCTTTTCCTGCAATTCTAAAAAATCATTTGATCACTGGGAAAAAAAAATCAGTTATATGATTCTCTTTTCAAATTCAGTCCTTTGGGAAAAATAATTTACTAACAATAAACCAGAAAAATATTGACCTCAATAATTGACTCTGGGAATCTAAACCACTGGGGACTTGTTGTGTATATTAAACTTTACACAGTTGCTAAGCTCAAAACTAAATTATCATTCTCCTAAGTCTAATTTTATTAATATATGCAAATATGAGAGCATATTTATAAATCAACATTCCTTAGTTTTATTTCTCCAAAGAGCTCTATAATGTCAAGTGAACGCATCAACCCCAGAAACTCTGCATGTTCATAAAACACCGTGAGTGGAATTTCTGGTGGCAAAGGCATTCCAGCAAATAAATCCACAGATGGTTCCTTCACAGTGTCACAGAACTACTTAAGAGGAAATGGACTATGAAGTGTATTTTGCTGCTCTTTTAAGAAATTGCTCTTCAGTCTTAACAAACAGCAATTTAACTCTTTTTAGTGATTGCATCATCTGTTCGAGTCAATTGGATGTCCCTTAACATTCATAAATTCCAAATTTTTTTTCAGAAAACAAGGATTATGGCTGATTATTACTACATAATAATAAATAGACCTAACATATAAGAGATTGTTAATAATAGGAGGGGAAAGCAAATCAAACCTGTAAATAATGAACTTGGCCTGAAATAACAATTTGAGATCTTAGCTTCAGGCCAAAATCCAGCTCCTAGGTTAACGAATTTCAACAGCAATACAGAACATCCTGTTTCCTACAAGAGTATTAATCATTTTAATGTGTTATTATTTTTGATCTTTTATTTTATTTCTAGTGACATAAAAGAGAAAATATATATACAGATTTTTGACTCTCAGAATCATTATTATTAGCATTACTTGTCCTCTTTTTATTTAATTTCTTCATTCAATATCAGGACTTTTTTTTTCTTTCTATAAATAGATCTTGAATGTTGTTACATTTTATGCTTCCATGTTAGTTTTCAGTTATTTTTTCTTTCATAATTTGTTTTGGAATTTTGTATTACACTGAGGTCGAATTAAACTAGGAAGTTTCTGATTTTCTTTTTACATAATGTGTATTTACACACGTGTGTTCTGCTTGCTATTCCTGAGTCATACACTGTGTGCAGATAGCATAAAATGGTGCTAGTTGACAACCATGTTAGCATAAGTTTAGTCAGACTTAGAGAGTAAGGGCATAGATGAGTTATAAGGATTGAGTAGTATCTTGCACATAAACAACCTGATAAGCATTGATTATGAAAGATGCAAACATATCAATCATTGTGAATGTTCTGAAAATGTTCAGAGTTTTCCAAAGGAGTAAATTGTGACAGCTAGTTGTTAGGCACAGAGTGACTATGAACAAGACACTCATGAAATGGGGATCCTCTGCCCAGTCCTGTTACCAGTGTTTCCCAGGCCCACTCACAGAAACCAGGTCTTGGCCCAGCACTACACAAAGTATGGATCAAACCTCTACCACAACACATCTAAATTCTGGACCACATTGTATTTCTTGTGGAACAAGAAAGTCATGTAGTTCATAAAATTGCAGAAATTTCTAACTAAAATCTTTTAGTACCCAAGTCCATTTAGTCTATGCAGTGCAATTTCATCTTAACTAGGATACCATACTACTGTGAAATTCATGTTTTATTAAATCACCTTGACACCTAATTGAAGCATAGTTCTTCTAGCAACTGTATTGTGAAAGGAAGTAAAACTTTGCAGTCAAACTTCAGCTGCACAGTGCTCTTTTTTCCTAATTTTTTTATTTTCTTAATGGAAAATAGTCTTGAAAGTAAGTTCAGTAATAACAAATTAAAGTACCAAAATTACAGTCATCTTTAACCTCTCCTTTACTTAATCTCTCCATTTTCTTCCAGCACTTCATCTCACTTCCACAGTGTGATACTGTGTATCTAATTTAAAATATCCTTCTAGTGTTTCTTTGTGACGGGTGAGAGGATATAGCTGTATCCAGTTGTATCAGTACTGGATGTGGCGCTTAGTGCCACAGTCTAGTAACCATGGCGGTGTTGGATCAAGGGTTGGACTTGATGATCTTGGAGATCTTTTCTAATCCAGTTGATTCTATGATCCTCAAATTTTTTGATTCTTTCTCTTCCCCACCCTCACTCTTGTTTCTTTCTGTCTCTACCTCACATTTACTATTAAATAAAAGCCTGTACTATTGACTTTGATGTATGGTCACATTTGCTCCTTAATTTGGGCAGAGGTATCCCTCTTAAAATTTTTAAAAACCTGATCATAACAGCAGAACTCAGTCAAACTACTCACAGTGCTTATTGCTGCCAATATTATTTTCAATTTGTCCACAGAACAATAGTGATGGAAATTATTATTATCTGAACACGTAATGCAGCTACTATTGAAAAATTTACAAGCTAGCCATCAGGTAAGGGAACAGCCTATTTCCCTCTAATATCATATAATTTAAATATTGGCAACCATTCAGAACAGCACTCTAACAATAAAGAACTTAGTTTTCATTGTTCTGGGACTAATTTATCTTCAGAAATCATAAATAGTTTGTCCTGAAGAAAAGACAGCATTTGTGTTAATTCTACCTCAAGTGATATATAAATATGATGCAATTAAATAGAAATGTTTTTGGGGAAAATGTATTGCAGCTTATCTAAATATATTTTAAATAGCCTTGGAGTCCATGAAACACAAGCGAGACTGAAGGCATATGCCTAAGACAGATACAGAAGTACTCATCTAGACACTTTGGTGATTGAAAGGTTTTTTTCCTTCCATGTTTGTTTGTTTTCTTGTTTGCTTTTCTATAACTCAATATATCAAAGCATCTAATGTAATAAAGAGCAGGATAAGGAAAATAGGCTGCTGTATTCTAATTATGTAACTTAATGTGAGGAGTTAGCCTTTGACAGCTTCCAGACCATCACCCAGCCATTTTAATTACTCCCCCTCCTCAAGAGGACAAAATAAGATGAAAAAGCTCATGGGTCAAGATACACACAGAGCAATTGTTTATCAATTACTGTCATGGATAAAGCATGTTTAAGTTAGAGAAAATTAATTTGTGTCAGTTAAAATAAACCAAACCCAAAATTTTAAACAACATCCCCACCTTAGCCTCAAACACAACTAGGCTCCTTCTTTTTCAAGTGTTTAATTATCTTCCCACAGATTTTGTTTTCACTACACTGAGTTATAACCTCCTGTTTCAGTTTGTGGCTGTTGCCTCTTGTTCTCTCACTGTGCGTTTCAGTAAAGAGCCTGACACTGTCAGTAACCTTCTCTTACACACTGGGAAACTACTTTTAAGTTCTCTCAAATCTTTCTCCACTCTTGTACAAGCATATACAAGTCTTGTACATTAACATTTCCTCAGTGTAAATGTTTCAGCTCCTAACCATATGGGTGGCTCTCCAATAAACTCATTCCAGATGATCAACTTCTTTCTTGTGTTGATAAGTTCAAAGCTAGATTCAGTATTCTTGGTGCAGTTAATGAATACCAGATAAGGGGAATATTCAGTTCCTTTATTATGCTGATACAGCCGGGTTTACTGCTCCTTCATGACCACCAAGGCACACCGTTGACTTCTGTTTAACCTATGGTTCCCCAAAATTCCAATATCTTTCTAAGCAGAGCTGCTGCTTGGCCAGTTAGTCTGTCTCTTCACAGTACCGTGTCAAAAGTACTATTATACTGGACTTTTACATGATCCAAAATAACAGTGAAGTGTTTACTTAATTTCTTGTCGATATTTTATACTTTGATATCTTGTTTTTTATTAATGTTTTATAGTTGACTGCAGAATAAATATTCATCATATCCTCAATAAAGAAATATAGAAGAGTAAGATTAGGCTCTAATTACCTATACAGAGCTGTAGAGGTAGTGTGATTTGAGATGTTCAAGATTCATATTCTAGGAATTCTATGTTTCAGCAGCTGTGGGTTTTCTTAAGAGTATGTCATATCTTCCAGCTCCATACAATTTTTTCAGATGCTGCATGGCATCTGAAACAGCACTAGAAATCTATATTTCAGCTGCTGAATTGCATTTAGCTCTTTTTCAGTCAGTGAAGAGAAAGGGACACTTCTGGGAAAAAATTCTTCTAACCAAATGTGAACATTTACTTTAGGATGATATGCATTATATAATCTTTCACAGCAGAGTTGATCATATCCTAAATTAAATATCTATGTTTATTTAATAAAGTCTTACACCTCAGGCGGATAATTCTCCAAATTTGCAGAATACAGATCAGACAATTCTGTGTCATAAATTTCCTCTTTGGACCCATGCCAAGGTTGTAAATCTCAACATTTAAAGACAGGATGATGTAGGAATTGAAACAGCACATTAAACGTATTCTGCCAAACCTAATAGGAACTTGAAAAGGCAGCTAATATACATTAATTCCCCAGAGACTCTTTCTGTGTTGAGGAGTTTCTTTCACAAAGATTTTCTTTCATTTGCTGGTTGGCTGGCTAGTTTGACTTTGTTTAGTTAAACATCAGAATTACTATAGATGAGGTTTAATCCTTACATTACTAAAAGGAGAAAAATACAAAGATCCATTAAAGGTCAGATAAACAATGGCAGGTGGAGAAACCTTAGTAATCTAATCAAGCCAAATGGACCATGTGGAATCAGCTGGCCTGAGACTAACAAAGGAGAACAACAAGATGAATGTCCCTGATGTGAGTCCACATAGATTAAGAGTATACAGGAGGAAGAACATCTAAGAATTTTGTGGAAATGTATGTAAGAATATTTAAGAAAGTGGGAATGCAGATGATGTATGAGATGTTTAGGGCAAAGAGTAAAGACAAGGAAAGGGAGAGACTGAGATGAATCAAGGACAAAGAAGCTTGGGAACATGGAGAGAGAAGGTTATTCAAGGAGGTCAGCTGAGTGTATGTGTTGCTGCTTGGCATGCTTGTCTCAGTGAGCCCTGTATGTGTTAATCTGTGTTAATCCATGTATGCAGTCATGTGTGAATATTTTTTATACATCCATACATATCTGTTGGAGTATGTGGTCAACCTTGCACTTGCTGAACCTTTGGACACGGGTACAGCAGCTTTATGTCTGTGAGGTTTGGGATTTCAAAGGGGTTATCCTGACAGTTGCAGAAAGGGAAAAATTCTTTCAGGCAGAGAATTTATATGCAGATAAATATCCTTTCAGCAAGCTTAAATGTTAGCGCTCTGCTTCTGCTGCTTTAGAAGTATGGTAAAAGATTAGAGATATTTCTTCAGTTAGTCTTAGTTAGAGAACAGTAGCCTTTCAGCAATGAGTGCTTTTATTCCTCTATATTGAAACTGTGAATAAAGGGTCTAGTGCATCTTTTGCACTTTTAGGTAATGTAGTACTTGTTATTTGGCTGTTTAGATTGCTTAAGGCCTACCTGTGATTTGCTGGATTGATTCTTACAGTAAGAGAATAACTTTCAATTTTCTGTGCCCCTGTCAGATATCACAGTTTTCCCGACTTTTTTTTTTTTTTTTTGTGCTTTTGATGTTTTCATATCACAAAGTAAAACTATTGTTCATTTAAACAAAATATTAAAGCAGTCCCTGCATATGCATTGATAATTTTTTTCTCAAATTGGGTTTTGAGAGCATGTGTAGCTGCATTTTGGTTGTTGGCTGGGCACTCATAGAATAAATCTGAAGAACATTTTTCTCTGGCTTGAGTTTACCACAACATTTCTGTAACAGCATTCAACCTATTTTTTTCTGTTTAAAAAGGTAAGTGACTAATTCCAAAAACATTATCAGGTCAAGACTTTACCTATACTCAGCTTTACTGTATAGTTACAAGGAAGAATTTGGGGATCAGTCATAGTATCTTGATTATAATACCAGAATGGTTAATTTACATTTTTGTCTGTCGACAATGGTTCTGCCTATTCTACTAAGTAGCAAAGAGCTAGTGGGAAAATCTTAACTACTAGATTAATAATTTCTCATAATTTTTAAGTTCCAGAAAGCTTTTGGACATGCTTAGCCTTGTATCAACGCACAAGCAGGATGTCACTAAATATTCTGAGACAACAATTCAAAAGATAGCTGTGGAGAGGGACTATTTCCAAGAGTGTGCCAAGTTTGGCTACTTCATCCCATACAGTGCTCCAGGACCATTACAACCACCTCTACTTATTTTCCTGCCACATACTAAAAAAATGCAACCAAAAATTCAAAGCTGTATAAACATCATTCTGTCAAGAGGAAACTCCATTTTATCTCATACAGTTCATGTTGGAATAAATGACAAATGTGTCAAAAATGATACATATTAAGACTGGTGAGCACAAAAGGAGTCACAGGAAAGATGCATGACCAGAGCTTTTACAGTGTAAATGTGGGCAGAATGTGCCACTTAATTTATGCTCAAAGAGTAGTCTCTATCCTCATTTTAAGTAATATAGACATACTTGGTCAGAAGCTAGGTATGAACAAGTAACATTTACGTTATTTAGTGTCTCTACAGTTTAATGTATAATGTGGTTTGGTACAAGACACATCTAATATTAAAAGGCATCCAGCAGATACTGAAGGGAAAAAAACCAGTTTACACCCGAAATGCAGGTTTACTTATTAGTTACTCGAGTGCAGGTGACTACACTTCTTCTGACAAAAAGGCGTGAACCAACATTTACTTAATGTACAGAAGTGGCACAACTAGAACAGAGGAAATTTTACATGAAAGACTACATTTTTGTGGTCCAGCAGAAGAATTGAAAAGGGATATAAGCTGTAGGAAATTAACAAACTCTTACAAAAAAAAGAAAAAAGAAAAAAAAGAGGGAAAGACGTGATTTAAGATTCAATTTCATTTGAATGTGCTCTTTGTGCAGTGATTTGGAGTGTGTTCTATAGTGTCAGCTCTTCAAGAAAGTCTGTATTCTGTGATTGATTCTATCGATAAATATTGGAAACATACTGAACTGGAATATGTAAATGGAAACCCCAATTGCTACTTCATTAGGAGAAACACAGCATGTCATTAAAACAAGGAAGAGTGAGGTATCTGCTAGGTACTTCGTGTAAATATAATAGCAGATTTTCTTTCCTTTCTGCACCATTTATCTCTTACAAGTATTTATATAGGGGTTAACTATTTTGAGTGTTATTAATAAAGCATCTGCAAATTATTTTAATCAAGGTTTTTGTGGGTTTTTTTGTTTATCCTTGTCTGATTTGTTTTGGTTTCTAGTTTTGGTTTGTTTGGCTGGTTTGTTTTTTTTTGGTGGTTCAGCAACACTGACAGTAACATGGCACTGTACTCTTTATTAGAGAATGCTGAAATTGTGAAGCAGTTCTTTGGTCACCTTAAGCAGTCAGTAACTTAACTGCAGCACACTCTTAATGCTCTAAGTCTAAACCTGCACATTCCCTTGGAGAGTTGGCTGACAGAAAAGTCTTCAGATAACTGCTGGTGACATCAAAGGCTTTCTGGCTCACAGAAAGGTCTTAATATTCACACATAAATCCATGCACATATATGCAAATGAAAGGAAACTCCAATAGTTACTAAAGTTTTCATACAGTTACGTTAGTTTATTGTAATAGACAACTGTAACTCCAGTTAACTTTACTAGTTTGTTCTTGCAAGGATGAATCCTTTTAAAGGATAAATCTACTTATTTTTGACTTCAAAAACATAAAAGACAGTTAATGTAAGAAGATGAATAAATGGACATACCAAGTTAATGTTCTAGCTCTGAAAAATATCTAATATATTCATTTAAAATGGGAAACTTTTCATGCTCCTCTGTCTTTTGACCAAAACCTGGAGTAGTTCAGATATACAACTCCATTATTTTTTCAGTTAGCCTTCTCTTAGGCTTATAGCAGAAGAGTGTTTAGAAAATCATGCAAAGAAGCTTGAAATGTTGCAGCTAACATGGCTGAAGTGGCTGCTATCTCTTCAAATTTATTAATTTGTCAAATGTTTTAAAGTTTCTCTTTTTTAGTTTGTGTTAATTTCTCCATATGTTGTCACTACAAGTGTGATGTCTCCTTTCCCTCGGGAGGAAATCCATTTGAGCAGTAAGTAACTGATTTATCTAAAGATGCCTATTTGTCATTCATGAACAGAGCTGGAAAAAATTTTACCCGGGAGGATGACAATTATGTTCTAGTGCATATCCTTAGGCAGTTGAGCCTATGTATTTAAGGGAATACACAGGTATTTAAGGGAATTCCTTATATTCCCTTATATTCCTTATAATTCCTTATTTAAGGGTTTCCTTATAAAACTCTATTTATTAATTCAGTATAGATCAAATCTATCCAATTTTGCTTCCCCCTTAGAATATTTTAAACAAATGTTTAAAGCGAAGCATAGGTTTTATTGATTCACTTTTAATTCTGGTTTTATTGACATGACAATCTCTCAGGTCTAGACAGTGTTCCCAAAATTAAGGCTGGCACGGTCCCAAGGCTCTATTATTCCTTTTCAAAATTATTATTTTTAGTTTTATTTTCCATGTTTCAGTTTAATATTCAGCAGTCTCTTACCAAAAAAATATGTAGTATTGGAAAGAATCTGTTTTAGATTTTTCTTATAATGTTAAATCATCTTAACCCCTATCTAAACCAAAATCAGTGATTTTATGGGGGAGTAACTAAACAAAATTTAATCAAGTAAATGCATTCAGAAAGTAACTCATGTCCAAATAAATTTCTGGTAGCTTATGAATGACTGTATACTTAACTAATGGAAAATATTCCATCTTGCAAATTCTCTGCCAGACTTCTTATTTGAACTGAATGTACTCCATTACCTTTTGAAGTATAAATCAATATAGGCTGACAGCCTTTTTTTCAGTCTGGGAAAGGCTACAGCTTTTGGAGAAAATCATGGCCCACTAAAGCAGTGTCACTTCTACACATCACAGAAAAAATACTAGCAATGCAACTTTCAATGGTAATAGTATCATAATTAAGATTTCCCATATAGTTAATTCATTCTGTCTGGCTAATTTATTATTTACTATGCAATTATCATATGCCTTAAACTACTACAAGATAGAATCTCAGAGCAATACAGGCCATTGCTGTTGGTTTTTGTTTTGGTTTGGTTTCATTTTTAGAACGTTAACACCACTTACGTATTTAAACAACAACAAAAGAAGAGTCTCATGATAGCTGTTTTTTTTATACATACCATATATATAGTCTTTGAAGTCTTCCAAATATTCGGTATTCAATAGAAGGCACAATTGTTTAGCTTCTGAAACTCTTTAAATCAGTTCAATTTTTGGCTCATTTAGATAAGATAGAGACCTTCTTGCTTTAAGATATACAGCATATTTTTTCATCCAATTTACTCTGCTATACTTCTGTTATTCATCCATGACTACATTTTTAAAACAAATATTATTTATATTACAGTTTAATATCTCCCCAGGCTATATGAGGTAGTGTGACTTCTTAATAGGGAAGCTTATTTTAAACTCCTGAGTACAATAAGTACATTTCTTATTTGATTCTATGTGTAAACATTGAACATCAGTTTTGACTTCTGAGCCTCTGGGCTGATGTAGTTAGTATACATGAACATTGCTTAGTCATACAGTGCATTTTAAAGCATACCTGCTGTAGCTAAAATACGTTAAATGTCAATGATTATTTTGAAACTACACCACTGGAAATGTGCCTCAGACTTACCTCTTCTATTTCACATAGAGATAGAATTGCCATTACTTTTGTATAATAATTTTTTAACATTCTGTTCCTGGAAAATTGCTCATTTAGTCATTCATGCTACAAAATTTTTATCAAAACAAATGAATAAGTCCATGACAGAGGGAAAAGAGAACAGAGAGACTTTCCTTCTGCTAAAATCTAGAAATGTCCCCTATACTGGAGGGTGATAACAAGACTTGTTTCTTCCCATTGTAATTTCTCTTAAAGATTAGATACCATTTTGCAAGCCTAAATCAAATGTCTATTTTCTATGAAACTAACTGAATTACTTCCTTCCCAAGCTAAAACATTACAAAATATGATATATAAATTTATATGTATTATATTTATGTAATAAAATTTTATTCATATTAAGGTGTTTTAAGATCATAAAGTACAGAGATTTAAATAGCAAAGCTAGAATGAATCCATATCTAACAGAATGGATTTTCTTTCCTTTTCCTTTTCTTACCACAGGTAACCTCAGCCAGTCAGAAAACACAGTTGTAAAGCAGTTTGTGCTGGAAGAGATACTAATCGCAGTTCAACACCATACAACTATCTTCCTCTTGACTTTCTTTTGGTGCTTAACTACCTCATTTTCCTCAGAGAAAACTGTTGGAATCGAACTACTTCTTTTGCAACTGAAATTTAGAAATAACCTAACAGAAGCAGCAGGCTAATTTCTAGTCTTGGTAGTGTCTACAAATTTCTCTTTTTTTTCCAGTCTGTAGTTCAGCACCTTTTTTAGATGTTAGTAACTATATCTATCTGAACAGTTTCAAAATTTTCTTGCCCTTAAGAACAACTTGTACATTCTCTCAACAGTTTATAGCAGACCATGTATTTCACCTGCTTGTTCCTCTTTTACTTATTTTTTTTTCACTGAAGTTGTTTTTGAGTTCTTTTCTATTCCTATATATCTTTCTTTCAAGAGAGAAATCAACATCCATTTGTCATCCATATGTTATGACTCACCTCTGAAGGTAAGGGTAACTGAGGTTCTTGGTAATAGGTCCCTTGGGGCAGATTAGAGTGAAACAACACTGAATGACCACTGTGTGTATGTATATATATATGCATATATATATATGGTTTATTTTAGAACAATTAGGTTGCAGTAGAAAAGAGGTATGTAGCTATCTTTGTTATTATCTATAGAAATGCAACAATATAAAAGTATAAAGATATCACTTAAGAAAATATATAAGGAAAATTACGAGAAAGAGAAAAGATAAGGGTAGATAGTGAAGGGGAAAGATATCACTACATGTAGATCCAGCAATGAGACTTGATCCTTGCAGTTCAGATGTCCATTAGTCAAAGTGATCATCAGAGTCTTGATCCACTGGAGTAAGGAAAGTCCATGAAACATAGAGCTCCATGGGTTAATTTATGTTCACCTGGGAACACCCAGGTGCCTCCTCTGGATAAGGTAGTTTTACACTATCTGATCCAACACTGGGAATCTGTTGCAACACTGTGGATCTTGCACAATCCTCTGGGGGAAGGTNTGTGAAAGGGAGGACATTGACATGGTAAAAAGCATTATCCCACCTAGCAGGATCTACTTCTTATATTCACATTTTGTTGCTAAACAAATGTTGGTTTGTTGTGGTCATCCTCTGGTGATGGGTACCTAACCCCTCTGCACCTGGGCTGTTCATATGCAGATCAGCAGTTTCACCACCACAGGTCCAAAAACTCTCCTCCTTCCCTTAGTCTGGTGACTCCAAACAGAAGGGTGCTCAACAAAGCACCCTGCTGTTTTTGCAAATGACTGTTTAAGTCATTAACATTTAACATTTCAGTCTCTCACACAATTCTCCTGTGTTTTTTTTCTTGTACCACAACTAAACCTATGTCAAGTAGAGTTGTATTGTCACTTACATGTACAGTCATATTTTCTGACTTGACCTTGAAAAGTTTTTAAGAGCATGTACCTGTGAACAACATAAAATGTATTTTTGGAATAGAGTTTATACTAAATGAGTAAATACACTATAATCCTTGTAAATTTTCCAGAAGAATAGAAAATTGCTCTATAAGTGTCTTTCTTTTTTCTTCCTTCTCAGATGAAAATATTAATTTCATACTACCTTTGAGTATTGTACAGTACAAACAATGTAACTGAGATATCTGGAAGTATGAGACATCCCGATATTTAAACAGGCTCTCAAAAATCTTCTTTATTAGGGAAACTTTATTGGAAACAGAGATTTGTTGGATTTTGTTTGTTTGATTGATTGATTTTTAAGAATTCTAAAAGTGACTGTCTTGTTCTGTTGAAAAATTCACAATGAGAGACTGAAAAAAAAAAAGCAATTTACACCAAAGACAAATCATCTGTTCATATAGCTCCATTTCTGTCAGTCCCTGTATTTTTGAGTACCATAAGTTGGTAACATAAGAGCCATATGTAAATAATATAGCATTGTTAGTTTCTTCTGTTTCCATCTCATCTTGATGTAACCAAATAACATAATTTACTTGAACTGTCCTCTGCAAGAGTCTTTCTCTGTTCCCAGTGCAGAAGACTAGAGCTTGTAACTCAGAGATTTTTTTCACTTTAAACCAAGTTGAGAGAAGAAATTCCACTCCTCAAATGGTTTATTCTTGGGGAGATGATAAACTTGTGGCAAAACAATTGCGGATCTTGTTAGTCACTTACAGCTAAGTGATAGAAGCTATTGATTTTCATATGGGAACTGGTATTATCCAGCCCCTTTTAATTATTTTTTTCATGTTCTTCAGTGTAGTAATACAAAGAGAATTCAGCTGCAGTGAACCTTAAACTTGTATTGCTGAGGAAAAGATAAGACAGAAAGAAAATTAGTAAGTTTTTTTATTTCTCTTTGCTGGTTTTTCTTTAGAAGCAATAAAGTGACATTTCTCATTGTCTGGTGTATATCCATTGGTATATTACTTGTAATTTTCGATGTGTTAGCTGAAAATTAAAGCGATATGTTTTCATGGGGTTTTTTTGTCTTTTCTTTCTTTGCTTTTTTCCAGGACTTATTTGGTAACTGTAAAGTGCCAAATAAATGCCAGTGAAGGCGAATAAGTGTTGCCCTAGGATAACAAAAAACAGAAAGTTGCAGTAGAAGCAAGTTGTAATAATAAAAGATGAAGGGTGGTTATTATAGATAAGCCTTACCCTAGGAAACAAAATTTTTTGACAATGTGAATGGAAACTGGTTTAAATCAGATTATCTACAAGATGAACTGAGAATTCTATCATACTCCAAACATAAGGGTAATGAATAATAGAAAGATATTATGGAAAGAGGTTAAAGATTACCTGTCAGTGGAGATTTTAAAGAGTGGGTCAAAAATAAAGATTAGTTTAAGCATTAAAATAAGAACATACCAATGAAAATGTTAGTTGACATTACTTTGCCCTTATGAAGAATATTCTTAATCCAATTCAAATATTTTTTAATCAAATACAAATATTTATTTAAATGTATTTTTCTAAAACTTTGTAAACTATAATTCATAATTAAAAAAGACAAGGTAATCAAGACATCATGAACCTGGAAAAGATTGACAAATTGGTAAATCTTGGAATATGAAATAAATTCTCTTAGTAAAGTATTTTTTCACTCAAAGATTAGGGAAAAATAAAACAGCAACAGCAACAAACAAACAATAAGAAGAATAGCAGGGTTTTTTAATTTACCTTAATCTACCACCTATAAGTGAATGTGTGAAAGCTTACAGGTGATAGTTAACTACATAAAAGTCCTGTTCTGCCCTACTGATTCCTTCCTGGGATATCATTCCAAGGACATCACTGTTCCCATTATATGAAATTTCTGTATCTGAATGATGAGAGTTGAGATGACACAAAAAGCTTCATGGCAGAAGTCATTAAAAAGACAGAAGACATTTTAAAAGAAAAAATATTATCATTTCAGCTAAAATTGAAATTATCTGGATTTACTGATTGAAGTATATATTTTATTTTGATTCAGCTTTTCATGAATAACATATGTATATGTACAGAGAGAGAAAAACAGGGCACAGTGCTGCACAAGAGTTCTGCCTACAAGAGTAGGAAAAACAATATTGAGGCTGTTTCACGGCTTGGCTTCGCAAACGAAGATTTCGAAGGGCTCTACCCGGACTTGCTGCAGGCTCGCTGATGGCTGAAAAGGCCAATGTGCGACAGACAAGTCCGGTTGCAGAAGGGACAAGAGAAAGATTCCCCAGGCAGCATCGACTGGACATGATTCTTTCTGAGTTGTCTTTTCTCTTCGAGAGTGATCTTGAGTGAGTTCTCAAAGGAGGCAGCAGCATCATAGATGGTTTGTCTCCAGACCTCCCGACTGGAGGCCAGAGCAGACCAGTGATGATGGTCAATATGGCCAAGGCTGAGATATTGTTTCAGGGAGTCCTTGTATCTCCTTTTCGGGGCTCCTCTCTTGCGACAGCCGGTGGCGAGTTCACCATAGAGCACGATCTTAGGGAGGCGGTGGTCCTTCATCCTGGAGACGTGCCCTGCCCAACGCAGCTGTGTTCTCAGCAGCATGGCCTCGATACTTGTGACTGCAGCCTGTTCAAGAACAGACGTATTGGTCACATAGTCCGTCCAGTGGATATTGAGGATTTTACGGAGGCAGCTTTGATGGAACCGTTCGAGGAGTTGCAGGTGGTGGTGGTAAATGACCCATGACTCAGACACGTACAAAAGAGTAGACAGTACGATGGCTCTATAAACACTGAGGCTGTTTAGATGTATAATAATGGACTGCAGGTAAAATAATTTTATTATTTCAAAAGTCTCACCATTTATTTTATTTAATCTGCTGAAACTACTGGTTCCTCATAATCTATACATTACAATATTATTCAATGTTATGTCATACTATGTGTCATTTACATCTGTAACAATTATAGTGTAGAAAAATTGAATGAAATGGAGCAAAAACACTAGTTTCAGTTTTATTTTAGGTTAGAACACAATGTGAACAAACATTGAGAAAAAACCCCTAGTAATCATGGATCTCTTTAATTTCAGAATGATATTAGTAATCTTTTTTCTATTACATCATTTTTAATTAGCATGTGAAAAAAATAGAAAGAATAAGTTCTGAAGAGAAAGAAATTGATGAGGAACAGTTTCATATGTGGGAAGCTTATAAATCTGAGATCTGAGGCAATCTCATTTAATTTAGGCATTTGGAGACCCAGATATCTCATATTTCTTTCTGGAAGAAGGCAATTGAAAGTCATAATTATTTGGATCAATATCATAAGTAAACAGCTCACCATTGAAAGTTCTCAATGTGAAAAATACTTTTTGTTAATGGTTAGAAGTATTATATTTAAGTATCTAATTTTATTTTTAGCATTATATATTATACTTCCTTTGTACTAATCTTATTTGTGGTATAAAAATCAGATACTAAGTACATCATTGCAGGTTTATTTGCAGTACTTTAATATCCCCTGGGTTTCATTTTACGCTTGTAAAATTTCAATTAAATGGTACAGGAAAAGAGAATCTAAATGACAGCCTGTCCTTTTAAGGGTTTCAAAAAACTGTACATTGTTAAAAATAGAAGTAAAATGTTTAGGATTAGAGTTTTATGGTCTTTATTAAAAAAATTATAATCATAATATTTTTCCAGATTTTTTTTTTTTGAAAGCTTATTTTGTGAAACAGTCATGTTTTTATCTTTGTTTATGGGTGTTGACTATCTAACATACTGACTCCTGTCCTCTGGCCCAGGAATGCTGAAAAAAATTTTGTGCTTTAAGGCAAAATGAATCCTTCCACCTTATCTCTACAAAGCCTTGTATCTCTAGACCTGGTATTTTGCATTATTCTATGTATACTGTATTAGAAAGTGCTTGATAACTACCCTCCATTTATGTATGAAGTATACCATTTCCAGACCACTATGCTGATCATCCTCAAATGATCCAAGCAAACTACCTAGAGTGAAGTAGCAGATTGGAAGATTCATGTCATCAGTACACAAAGGGATGGGAAAGTAACATTCCAATATAAACCAGCTTAGAATGAAGCACAGTGTAGTCATACCTCTATCCGCCTTTTGGAATACACAAACGCAAGAACTGAGTTTTACTTACTTTTCCCTCCAACACACCCCTTAATCAGTATGCTTAGTGAGGATGATTGTACAGAATCTGATTTGAAACAGACAACAGGAAATATCCCCCATAAGGAATCTCAACCTTATGGTGCATTTCAGCTAGAACTTCTTCCTTTCCTATCCAGACCCCTGTGTTCAGTCATTTTGAACATGGAAACACAAGCATTTTTTCCGTAACAAGTTTGCCTTTTTTTTTTTTTTTTACTTTTTATTATGAAGCCTCTAGAAAAAATATCCACAGGCTTTTGACTGTACTGCAAAAGCTATTTTAGCTTCTCCTAAGAGAAAATCTGCAGTCTTCTTAAAACCAACTGACAATGGACGAAATATTCAAAGTTCTCTTTCTCACTTTAACTGTGTGTTTCAAAATGCCAACCTGTTCACTTATGTGATCAGATACCACCGCTAAACATTGGCAGGGAGCGTTGCCCAGCGCAGGAGCTTAAGCATACACACATTTTAAAAAGGTTAGAAGAGTGTCTGTCAGAGACTTTGCTTAGGCCAACTCTCCTAGTCAATATTTTCCAGGCATTTAGAGTTAGTTTAGGGTAAGAAACATTCCCAACAGATGCTTGTGTAAACCCACTCTGTTTTGAAGAGCGTTTAACAGAATTAATTCAGGCTGTCCCACAACAATAAGTCTCAGTGTTATTTAATTTGTCAATCTAAATACAGCTTATCAACCATTCTGTAACAGAAATGGAAGAGGTTTATTTCAAGAAGGACATTATTCAAATAACAGCAAGATTTCAGAAGACTGTAAGTGTTAAAATAAGACTTGTAAAACACAGCACACAGGAGAGTAGAAACACTTTATGCCTTCTAAATACATAAGCCGCAGAAAGGTGAAAGATTGACCACTGTATGGCTTAATAAGGAATGACCCACAGTCAAAAATACTGTTGTAAAGTCACATATCTCATTTCATAATGTTTATTTGCAGCAGAGTACAACAGAGGTTTGGTTATAAAAGGCAATCAAGGACAAATTTCATGCCCTGACAGTATTACAAAGAAAGTATTTCCAACAAAATACTAATATTATCTTACTGACAGATATGATTGCAGTACAGAGTGAACAGCACTGCTAAATCCACTTGGATTTAGGTAACTGACATTTTACTAAGCAAATACCTTTTTTGTTTTGACTATCTTTTTCCAGTCCTATGAAGGACAATGCTTTGAATGTGTATATATAATCTAAAAATAAATAGAGATTTTGCTCACTGATACCGATACTTACAAAGTAGTATTTATATAGATGTTGCAGGACTGAGAAAAGTAAGAGTTTTTGTAACATTAAGATGTCTCTTTGAACTTACTAATGTATTCACTTAATGGTACCACCACAGTATTTTGTATGTGTTTCAGTTCACTCACATCTGGATGTCTGAAATGGTAGGAATGGATCACAAATGGTACTTGAAACAGTTATAAAATTATTTATGGATCAATACAGAACTTTGTTTTCTATTTTGGAAAGGTTGATTGGACTGTAAGAATTCAGAGCAAATAACACATGTAATAAAATTTAGAGAAGAAATAAAAAAAAAACCCACCCAAAACCAAACACAAAAAACCCCAAACTCAAACCTACAGATTTTAATTTACAATGCAAGTTCTAATTTCTAAATCTTCCAGTCCATTCACAAATCTGTTATGACATATTGGATTTATTTGTTGGTGCTGAGGAAGGACTCCATGAATAGTTTTAAATTGTGTATTTAGTACTTATAAAAGACTTAAAAAACACTTCTCATAAGTCACAAACCACGATAACATTCAGTGTCTCACCAGATGTTTAATGAGAGACATGTAATACTTTTGTATGAGAATTCTGCAGTCCTGCACCATGAACTGAGAATGATCATAATGTACCCCACTTAATTAAGCAAGCTGAATTGGATCTTTCACTGATGTATGAACATTTCACAAAATTTCAGTACAAATACTACTTTTGCTAACAATGAGTATACCCCTTTCTTCAGCAGCTCATTTTAAAGAATGATCAGTTTATTCCAATAACTTTCTAAAGTGCTATTTTTTGTGATAAATTAGATAGTTATCTTGAAGTGGACATTCTTGGGAATCAATAATGCCATTTTCTAAAGGTTGCAGCCAAAAGGATATCAGGAACTGTGGCAACAATATGGAAAGTCTATCTATTTCACTCTTAAGGTAAAAACCACTTTCATTATTCATTGACTGAATAACCTTTCCTGATTTTCCAAGTGTCCAGTTTCAAATTATAATAACTGCACATATATAAGGAAGTGCTTCCACCAGTATTTATCCCCTTTCCTTTCATTGCTTAGGACTTTACAACAGCATCAAGGGAAAAAAATGTTTACCCTTTTACTGTAAATAGTGTACTCAATTTGATGCTTTGATTTTAAGATCTGCTAAATATTTTATACAGACCTATTTAATAGTAATTTTTGAAACTATCACATTACTTATTTATTCCACAAGTGTATTCTAGCTGTAGGGTCTAGGAATAAGGATACAAGCTAACTGTATTTTAGAATTGGTGTTGGTAGAATTACCATTTAGGGATATGAAAATCATCTTTTAATTAGACTCATCCAAAACTGTGATTCTTGAAAAAGAGAACTGACTATTTTAATTATATTTAGATGATAGTGTCTATAGATAGTGCAAAGCACTATACTAGATGGACAGTGTTGCTAAAAAATAGTGCTTTAACAAATTGCCATCAAAGTTAATAAGGCCATACAGATTACATAGAAATACATTTGAACAGATCTCAAAAACACACATTTATTATTGCTCCTTGACACCTGTGGATCAGGGAAAAGTCTCACACTGAAAAGTGCAACTATCTCCTGCATTAACTATCAGAAGAACACCCCCAGACATTAATAGTGCTACTCTAATTTAAGTGGAGGCAGGATTTATGGTTCAAAAATTAAGTGTAGGTATGTCCTATTAAAATCATGTAGGAAATTAATTTTTTTTAAATGAGTTATTTTTCTTAATCACTGTCTATGCAATGTAAAGATGACACTTCCCCTAGTGTGGAACAATGTATTGAAGTTCTGAAAAATAAATAATATATCAACTGATGACAACTTTAAAGCTGAGAAAACAGAATTAGAAAACCCCAGGCTAATAAAATATGACAAGGCAACGAGATCGCAACCAGAGATCCTGCAGCACATTAAAAAGAGAAAGAAATTAAGCAAGACAGTCTAATAAATATAATATGTTTCCTCTTCTTCTCTTTCTTCTCTGTGCATAGGTTTTATCCCTTGTTGTGAATATTTAAAGACAAAAGCAGTAAAAGTATCCCAGTTGCCCATGTTCAAAGTTCTGTAGTCTGAGCACTGGTATTCAAAACATAGAACTCTTGGAGGCTTAATGTGAAACATTGCTGCTTACACAATTTTAAGATGATATAGTAATTAAAACAAAAAATAGTAACAAGAAATTGGTCAATAACTTGATCACAGTTTTACTACATAGTCTTACTACAGTAAAAGCAAAAACTAGTTAGCACAACACCATCTCAAATCTCCAGAGACTGTAACCCTCAGCCTTTCCAAAGCTAATTGTTAGAGCTAAGGAGTTTAAAAGTATGTTCCAAGTCATTAATTAAAGGATAAAAGCAGAAGGAAAATAATTTTAGCTAACTGATATGTTTTAATAGAAGTCTTGATGCCTGTAAGTAGTAGCAAATTAAACATTCTTAAATACAACATTTAGTAGAAAAATATGCCAGCTGGAATGTTGAGATATGCAGCACAAAATACAGTATACACAAAATACTACATCACCCTTGATAGAAAAAACAAACCAGGGACATGACAGGCTGTAATCAAGAAAACAGGCATTACCATATATAAATGTATTTTGCATTACACATCGAGCTCATGTTTTAAAGAAGTTCTTAAGTTCAAAACAGAACTTTTCATAGCTTCAGAACAATAACACATCTCCAAACAATATTCAGCTCTGTGCTGACATGGGGCAACCTCAACTAGTGAGGGCAGAGGAAGGAAATGGGGGCTGTACATTTCAGAAATATATTTGCTGTGGTTTCCCACTTTTAGAATATAGGCCACATATCAAGAAAATTGAGTGTATATTATACAATTCCAGTGGAATGCACACCATACAAGAGTCTAAATTCTACTCATAATCATGGTTTATTGACAGACCTACATGAAATTTATTGAAAATTCTCATTCTACTTTTTTCTTCTGCACACTTGTGCCTTCTTTTTACAGGATTCTATTGTAATTCTTTAGAACTATTAATACCTAACTTTTACATAATTATAGCTATGTAAGAGAAATTATTCCATAATCCATATATTCATAAAATGGGTTCCTTTCTATCTCCTGCAACCTACACATTAAGTCAATCTACCTATGACCTATAGCTACTTTCTTCTGTTTCATCTTGCAACATATGCAGTAAATTCATTCAATATCTTCTGAGATTCCATACATTAAAGAATTTTACTCATTTTATTCTTTCCAGAAAGACTTCACATACTACACTGCATACCCAGAGAATTTTGGTCTGATTAAATTGTGAATGTATTAAAAATACCACTGAGACACCCAAATACTGTGAGAGCGGCAAGTCCACAGTAACTAGCCGTACAAAGCACACACCATACTGAAAAGTTATCCTTGTATCACCATAATAAATTCTGTTCAGGTGCATCGAGGATTGCTTATCCTATCCATGAACTTTTGGTGTAGTAGACAAACTAACTAAACTGTTGTTTAACTAAAAGTAGATGAAATATGATTGACCACCTGTCCCAGACAACAGCACTAACATTGAATTGTTTTTATGTGCTAGGAGACATAGCCAGGCAAACTGTGCAAACAACCTGTTGATCATAAGAAGTGAAAACTTTCTGATGTGTTCTGAACAATCAGGTACTAAGCACCAGAAAAGGAGGCCATAAAATAGGCAACATTAGTGCAATGTGTATGGACCAGTCACCAAAGAATTATTCCCTTCCCAATATTATAAATAAGGAATTAAGGAGAGACTCATCAGCAAATGTAGAAACAGGAGAACCTGAGACTCTCTGAAGGAACCCCATGACCCTTTCCCAGGTTCACATAATGCACATCTGGAATAGCTGTACTGACCTGTCTAAATTTTCTTCTCGATTACGACATTTCTCCCACAGAAAGGGGAAGTAATCCAATTCATAAAATTACATGCAGTTGTGATTAAAGTGTTTTGGTTTCCAAACTCTTCACACTATTTTGTCTCAAAGAACTATGTAAGGTGCTAAAAAGATTGATGACATGAATCTCATCACTGATCTAAAGCATCCATGGCACTTTACATTAGTGTTCATGTTTTACACAATCTAGAGTTCAAATGTTTTTCTTACTGCAGACTGAAGGTTCACTTATTCTTTAGAACTAGGGATCCAGATTTAACAAAACAAGAACCCATGACTCAGCTAAAATTTTAGCATCCAAAAACTAATTTCGGAGTTTGAAGTAAAGTTTTGTTCTAAGCATGTTTTGTTCCAAGAATGGTCTAAGAATATCTTTTAATCAGTATAATTTCCTCTCATGAATAAAACAACACCTGTAGTGTTACATATTAGTGGCTTTGTCCTCTGCTTCCAATAAAGAATAAAATATTTCCTACCCTAAAGAAACTTGCTGGACAAGATGTCATAATATTTAATGAAAGTGAACAGTATTAAGTCTTGATCCCTAACATGAAATATATCTGACTCACTTTTCTTAGTCATGCTGAGGATCATTGTGGTCAGTGATTGACTGTTTCACCATAGAACAGAATGAACTGCACACCATGTAATTTTTTTCTTCTACCTGCAACTGGCTTAAGAACTGAGGATATAAACATTGTCATTTAAGTCATGCCAGATTGCGTATGTGATAGTACTTTCACTATTTTAACTATAACCAACATTTTTTTTCCAGATTGTTTAATTTTAAAACAAACATCACAAAACATTTCACATGCTAAAAATCTCCCAATTTTAGCACAAAATATGAAATGCAGTGGAAAATTGTAAAGGGAATATTTAAAGAAAATCCAAAACATCATCCTGAAATCTTGTTACACCAGTAAAGTGCTCATACTTGTACAGGAATTGTGCCACTACAACTGATACTGTGGACAAGGATCACTTGCTTAAGAGGCAGCTCCTCCTATTTAAATAGCAACCTTCTGACTTAACTGTGAATGGTATGAAGTCCTTGATAGGTGGTCAGTCTAGATGTTTAGCAATCTCACTTCTATGCAAAAAACCTTACTAGTTCAAAGATACTGTTTTTACATTTTTCCAATAGTACTTTGTTGCCTCTTTTCTAGTTCAAGAAGAATGGTCTGTGATTAATACAGTGATGGTTTTATGCTAATCATTCACCATTTGTTAATAAACCTTCAGATGTAGGTTTCTAGAAGTAATTTCATCCTTCCTGAAAAGCTGTAAAGCTACTACACATATTACACAAATATTACAGGGACATGTTCTTGTGACGTTTTGTTTAAAAGTCATACTGTTTCATCAGTAGCTGCTGTTGAATGAGGTTATTGTCTTTTATCATTCCTCTGACACTAGTTTTCTAATTTTTTCCAATATCACCCTGTGATGATGTATGACCTAATATATCCCTGAGTTGTCTGTTTCCATGTCCTATCTCTTAAATAGCACCATGTGATACAAAAACCAGTCCAGCTATTTTTTGTTTGCATACAAAAACCTTTAAGAAATCTCCAAGGCTAAAAGAAAAGAATTCGGAGAAAACCAGTAACTTAAATTAACATTAAATCAGTAGAAGTTAAGAACCATTTTCACCAGCTTTTGCAATATGCTTAATGTGTATTTCACTTAGATAAAACTTGCCAGCTCAGCAGCCAGGCATAGGGTCTCCAATGTCCCATCAGTCACAGCAGGAAAAGCAGGTCATGTCAGGACAAGAACCAGCCTACTGGAAAAAGGCTGGAAGGTGCAATTATTGGCAGGAGCTCCAGAAAACTTCCAGAGCTGGCACCAGAGGTCCAGATTTAACAAACACAAACCCAAAATAAGTAAGAAAATAATAAGACAACAACAACAAAAAAAAACTCGTGTGAGAAGAGCTATTAATTTCCCTTCCCTCCTCCTCCCAAATTCACCCAATATCCCTGTCTGAATACATAAAATTAACCCACAGAGAACTGTTAAAAACCAGACTCATTCCCCCAAAACTTCCACTATTTAAATTCTATGAAATGAAGAAAAAATTTGTTTGGTGCCTAAAGCTATCATCACTTTTACAATGGGATGAAAGGCAGCCAAGACCAAGCCTGCAATGTGACATTTATTAGTTATCTATTCATACATTGTAGTACTGGTGAGTTTAAAAGAACTGAATACTTGTATTTGTAACACTGGTAATGTCTTTTGAAAGAGAACACATTCAACATTTTTTATTAGGTTACTTTTATTAAAGATGTGACAAATAGTTGAGGTACCTAGCTTAGAACTTCTGGAAGCTTTTCTCCCTGAAGAGAGGGAAAGGAAACTAAAATTATTTTTGCATTTCTTGTCTCATTATTCGAATGCCATGCGGATTGGTTAATGTTATTTAAAATTTGGCATACTGAAGCAGTATGAGTAAATTACAGAACATAGCATTAGTGCACAGTAAGAATGCATTATGTCAACCTTGTCAAGGAAAAAAAGTAAGAAACAAAAATAAAACCTTGAAGGCAGCTAGATGTTGTCATAAAATTTGCAGGAGTTTCCTTCCCCACTCTAGATTCAGCAGATTGCTTTGAGTTCTAGCACTACTGTGAGGCTTTTTGCTCCACTATTTATTTTAGAAAATAACTGTAGTCTCACAGAAACAAGTCAGAGAATGCAAATTAAAAATATTACTCAACTCACTTAATAACACTTTACACTGATAGTGTATCCTAAATGGGCTATAACCCTTACTGAATGTGAATGTATTTGTACTGGTATGTCATAATTACAGTATAGAAACTTCTTCCTTGAATTTCAAATTAACCTAATGAAAACATTTTAAAGAAACCTAGGTAAGAGGGGGAGAAAAAAAAGGAAATTTCATGAAGTACTTTTTTTGGAAAATGACCAGTTTCATTCTAGGGGACACAAATTAGTATTCACAAAGTCCTGTGATTGAAAGGTGTTCGTGTAACATCTTCAGGATTCACATGCAGTTTATGTGCATGCGTTCATATATAATATATACACAAGTAAGTTGTAGTCATTTGTATGAATAGAAATATTCAGTGTAAATATAAGTCTTCAGAATGCTGAGAATTTACACTAAGAGTGAAAATTTCAGCATATGACAGTGACTTCTTCAAGAGAAAAAAAATGATAATATTCCCCATTACTGAGAAAAATTCTCTAGAAAAAAAAATATTTCCTGTTCAGAAATAGTCTAAGAAAGATATTCTTCAGTTGTTACAGCAATATATCTTAGAACTTGTGTTTCTATATGAGAATTTGTAAAAATTGTGAAACATAGATTAGTAACACCTGAAATGTTTCTGCATCAATACATACGACACGAAGAACAAAGAAGAGGAGCTTGAAGCTTTGGCCCAGTCCCAGAGATTTGAAATCACTGGCATAAATGAAACCTGGTGAGATGAGTCCCATAATTGGAGTGCCCTTTAGGACTGTTACAGGATCTTCAGAAGGGATAGACAGGGCAGAGAAGGCTAAGGGGTGGCTCTGTACATAGTAGAAGGGTTAGAATGTATGGAGCTCACAGCTGGCAATGGTACAGTCAAGAGCCTCTGGGGAAAAAAAAAATCTCTGTTGACAGGAGGAAAAGTGCCAGCAAAACCTCAACTCTGGACATGAGGAGAGCAGACCTCAGGTTGCTCAGGGAATTAGTAAATAAGGTTGCCTGGAAAAATGTTTTTGCAGGTGCTGGGGTCCATCAGTGCTGGTCACTTTTCAAACATCAACACCTAAGGGCACAGGAGCAGGCAATTCCTAGATGTTGGAAGTCAAGAAGGCAAGGCAGAGGGCCAGCTTGCCTGAGCAGGGATCTTCTCTTGGAAGTAAGGAAGACATATGTCCAGTGGAAGCAGGGTCAAGTGACATGGGAAGAATATAGAGATGCTGCTTGTCACTGTAGGAAGCAAATTCATGTGGCCAAATCTCAACTGTAGATGAAGATGCCAAAAATTTGGGGGACAATAAAAAGAGTTTATTGAAATACACAGGCAGTGCAGGAATATCCCATTACAGGATGAGGATGGTCACCTCACAAACAGGGACAAAGACAAGGCAGAGAAATTTAATGCTTTTTTTACCTCTGTCTTCAGCACAGATGACGGACCAAGGGGCTCTCAGTGCCCTGCGCTGAAGGACCATGACTGCGAGACTAATTGACTCCCAGTCGATCCTGAAATTGTGTGGGATCTGCTGCTCCAGCTGGATCCCCACAAATCTATGGGGCCTGACAGGATTCATCCCAGAATCCTCAAAGAGCTAGATGATGTAATTGCAAAAGCTCTCTCGATGATTTTTGAGCTGTCTTGGGAATCCAGAGGGACCCCAGCTGACTGGAAGTTGATGAATGAAGGCCAAGAAGTGGGATACTGGAAACTACAGGCCTCTCAGTCTCACCTCAGTGCCTGTTAAAGTTATGGAGAAGATTATTCTGGGAGGTATTGAAAACATCTGAAAGACAACACAGTCATTGGTTACAGCCAGCACAGCTTCATGAGAGGAAAGTCCTGCTTATCCAACAAGATTTCTTTCTATGACAAGGTAAGCCACCTAGTTGATCAAGGGAAGTCACTTAAGGTAATCTTTTTGGATTTCACTAAACCTTTTAATATTCTTTCTCACAGGATCCTTCTGGACAAGATGTCCATCCCACAGCTGGATAAACACATCATATTGGCTGGGGAATGATTGGCTCACAGGTTGAGCACAGAAGGTAATAGTGATTGGGGTAACATCAGAGTGGAGACCTGTCACTAGTAGGGTTCCACAGGCCTCCATCTTAGTCCCTGTGTTCTTCAGCATCTTCATAAATGACTTGCATGCAGGACTTGAAGGGATATGAAGCAACTTTCCAGATAATACAGGAGCTGTTGACTTGTTCACAAACGCAAAAAGAACTTGTTATTTTGATAGCACTACATAAAGCTTAGTAGGAATGAAATAGAGTCTGCCATTTATCAATGCAAGTTCTATAAAATAAATCAAAGAGGTAACTGCATAATTCATATTCAATATTACGTGGTTTTAACATTTTAAAGTGAAATGATTTTTCAAGCAGTCTCCTAGACACAAATGGAGAAGGGAAAATCATTATAAGTGAGTTTCCTAAATACCTATTACCTTGCTATTGGTTTGGTATGGCTAAGGATATCACTGTTCTCTGGTGAAATGCTTTCTTGTTAAACCTGCACAAGTGTTCCCTAAAAAAAAAANGATTGGGGTAACATCAGAGTGGAGACCTGTCACTAGTAGGGTTCCACAGGCCTCCATCTTAGTCCCTGTGTTCTTCAGCATCTTCATAAATGACTTGCATGCAGGACTTGAAGGGATATGAAGCAACTTTCCAGATAATACAGGAGCTGTTGACTTGTTCACAAACGCAAAAAGAACTTGTTATTTTGATAGCACTACATAAAGCTTAGTAGGAATGAAATAGAGTCTGCCATTTATCAATGCAAGTTCTATAAAATAAATCAAAGAGGTAACTGCATAATTCATATTCAATATTACGTGGTTTTAACATTTTAAAGTGAAATGATTTTTCAAGCAGTCTCCTAGACACAAATGGAGAAGGGAAAATCATTATAAGTGAGTTTCCTAAATACCTATTACCTTGCTATTGGTTTGGTATGGCTAAGGATATCACTGTTCTCTGGTGAAATGCTTTCTTGTTAAACCTGCACAAGTGTTCCCTAAAAAAAAAAAGAAAAACTATTATTTCTCATTAAATACTTTAGTGAATTTTGTGCTACCCAGTATTCAATGAAAAATAGCTCTCTATCCTCTATTTCTTAACGCAGAATCACAAATGGATTAATCTGTATCTCTTTTATTGGTTTGCCTAGTTTGTTCATTTGCCTAGTTTGTTTGTTTGTCTAGTCTACTGAAAAGGAATTAATCTGAAGACTGAATGTTTATATGTATTCATCCTGTCCTTACAAGATGACTTACACCACTACAGGACAGGTCAGGACTTAACTAAATTTAGACTTCTATAATGTACACCCCTATATTCAGGCTAGGTCCCCTAGGCTCCCGTTGTCCTGACTGAAAAGAAACAGGCTCTTTTAAAATAAATTCACCTCAACCTAAAAGAAGGTCAGATATAATGTGCCTTAGAAGTACTCGTCTCCCTTCATTAATTATAAAGGAAGCCTTGGTGATTAATTCAGATGAAGATATTTAGGCTATAGATAACTGTAACTGGTTCAGTTACCTAAACATAGATGTCTGGCAACATTTAAGATGCCCTAGGTTATCCAAGGGCACATGTACAAGATCAGAAATTATAACACAGGGCTCATGAGAAAAGCCAGCTTTTCTAAAGAAGGAACTGGAAGCATGGCCAGGTTTTTTAAGAGACCTCACATGAGCTACTTCAGAAAATTCATGAAGTCCTATGGGCGTTTTCAGTTCCAGACCAGTTGCCTGCATTTGAGTATCTATTGTAACTAATCTGTTTAAGTATACTTTATCAGCTCTACAGTTTTCCAGTCTTCACAGACGGTATAAACCATGCAAACAATAACAGAGGTTAAAAATTCTTACTACTTACATTTTAACACCTAAATTCACATGCTGGCAATCTAGAAGTAAATCTAGCCTCTGAAGTGTGATAAAATTAATCGAACTTGCAAGACTGTTGATTTCAAATATCATAGTATTACACAATGGTTTGGGTTGGAAGCAACCTTGTAGATTATCTGATTCCAACCCATCTGCCTTAAGCAGTGACACCTTCCACTAGACCAGATTACACAGAGTCCTATCCAGCCTAGCCCTGAACAATTCTGGGGATGGGGCATCCACAACTTTTCTGGGCAACCTTTGCAGTGCCTCACCACCCTCCCAGTAAGGAATTTATTCCTGGAAATATCTGATCTAAACCTATTCTCTTTTAGTTTAAGGCCGTTCCCCCTCATCCTATCACTACATGCCCTTGTCATGAAACCCTCTCCAGCTTTCTCTGAATATGTCAAGTCAATCTAAATCCTTGTACATGTTTCAAATTCAGATAAATAAACATTTTCCAAAATATCTCTGGAAAATTCCAGGAAGTTTTAAGTAGGTAGTTCATTATTCACACATTTATTTGCTGGAACAGTAGACACAAATTCTTAGATTCCACTTCTGAATTAGAATCTCCATAAGAAGAGTAGTGAAGATATGGCCCAATTGAGACACAGACTCTGAAAATCACCTTTATTAACCAGTGACAGCCAGGCAATTAAGAAAGGACAAATACATGGGATGAGAAGAAAGTAGATAACCTGAGAGAGCACTGGAAACTATATCAAGAATTATTTAATTAACTAGGTAAACATACTTACCTAATCAGGCTTTTCTTGTACAGTTTAAATCTCCTTCCTACAACCTCCTGCCTTCTCGTCAGTCCTTGTTCCAGTTCCTTCTTTGCTTTTGTAAATTCATTTTCTTTCTTTTCTCACTGTTTCTCCTTACTTTACTACTATTTTCTCTTCTCTTACTTTGCTGTTGGAAGCTCCCATATACCTCCACATTTCAGTTTTCACCTTGTTTATTTTTGCACTACGTTGCATTTCAACCTTATCCTCATATAGCCTAATTTTCTTTTTATTCTAGCTTCTCAATAAGGGCTTTCATTTCTCTTTCTTCTTTTCTTCTTGCTACTCTGACAAATCCACTCCCTTATTTCTTTCAAAAGCTTTTCCTTTTAGTCTTGAAATCTTTCTGAGTTAATTTCATTCATTCTTTAGTAACACTTCATTTTAATAATCTGCATTTAATACTCTGATTTTTAAAATCTGATCTTAATTATCTGATTTTTACAGATTGTACTGTTTGATGTGACTTAGAAAAATCTTCTCAGAAAGACAAAGTGCCTGAGAATCTGTATCCAAACTACACCTCTATTATCAGAATACAGTACTTTCTTTGTTATACCGCTTTTGCCAAATTCTCTCTCTATTGGTAAATGATAACACAGCTATGTATACTTTTCTGGGGTTTCTTTTTGAAGATAAGGATAAAAAATAGTTCATCTTCAGTTGTCCTAATACGGCAACTTAAAGAAACTTATAGTTTCTTCATTTGTTTTTAATAAAAAAAATTTACTATTTTTTTCCTTTTTGCTACACAGACATATATATTTGAGTTAAAAAATTAATCCATTTAACTAAAACCGTCTGTAAGTAGCAGGATAGAAACCTAAAACAAGTGAAGTAGTATATGATTTAAATATAAGCACCATCTTCCCTGATGACAATGCCAGTCTTAAATGTCTCTGAAATATTTTTTATATGTACTAAAACAATAGTCTCAGAAGAACACTAAATGCTGGGAAAATGTTACAATATGAAATGAATCTGCTTTAGCAGATAAGAATGCAAGGAGAATAACAGAAGAAAAAGCTTCTTAACTTACAATGAAATTCATAGACTTAAATGAATACCTAGACAACTGTGTTGTCTTTTGTGGGCCAAATTGTGTTCAGACCTACTGTAACATCAATTTGAGTTAACTCCAAATGAGTTCAACAGAGGAACTGCATTAAAAAATTGAACGAAATAAAGAAAAACATCATACTTTTTTAGAAAACATCATATTTCTTTGGATTATTAATGCAAAGTTTTTTACCATAATATATTGGAATGAGTTTCTCCCAAACTTTGCACACATAACTTTGCTTTGGTTTGTGTTTTTTTTTCTGAAATACTAGGGAGGACTGGATTCCATGTCCTGAGTTAAATTTTAAGACTCTCAGGAGTTCAGATATTGTCTCCATTGCAGACTTTTTGTTCTATTTCACTTCCCCCCCCAAAAAAAATCAAATGAGGTTGCATACATATAGAAGAGCAGCTAATCCGGTTTCAAAAAATGTCTTAAAAATAGCCAAATATTTCTCACTAAAAACAAATTCTGAAGCGTTTTTTTTTTTTCCTTTTTCCTCTTTTTTTTTTTTTTTTTTTAACTGTGCTTTTACTGAAAATATATGACCAGGAATTATTAATTATAGAAAGTTTCATAGAGAATGCATTCTCTTCCAAGAGTAGAGAGAGACCAGAGAAGCACTGACCCATTATCCAGTATCAAACACATCAGCTGATGGGATCAAACAGATCAGTTGACTCGAGTGTGCCTTAAGTCTTAGAAAAATTTATCACGGTACTTCACAGGAATAATTTCCCAGTTTCAGTTGTGTCTCAAGGACTTCCCTTAGTAGAAGTGATATATGCAAATGTAATGGTCTCAGATCATTTTAGTTGTCCACAGTATTAATATCTAAATCTAGTCTAGTCACCCTAAGATTCCTTTAAAATCAGAGACAAATAAGAATTTTTTGGTGTGATGCCTCGTAAGAATAATACCCTAGGAAGGAGTGAATTCCTCTCTAAAGCTAGACACATGCAGTTGGCCAGACAAATCCCACGTAAGAACATTTGATGAATTTCTTTTCAGTTAATATGTCTAAACCTTTTTTAATCTTTTTTTCCCCCTGGATTTTAGTATCTGTGTTTCTGTTATCTGAAAGTCCAGTAAATAGTATTTCTTGGCTTTTCTTTGGAACTATTTAGCTATGTTTTAAAGATTAAGGAGTCAAAATTACTGAGTTGAAGGATTCTAAATTATGGAGTTGACTTGTGAGGAACATTTACACAAAAAATAATGAACATTCAGGAAAAATTCTAAATATAACTGAGACCCCAGCGCTGGGCAGAGAGATGGAGCATTATCAGTGTGGAAATTCTGGTGTAAATCTTACTTGTCCTGTATATTGAAAAATGTTGTACAAATGCTTGCTTGGCCTGTTGTCAGATATCAGATTATTTCAATTACTCTGTGTCAGAGTCTAAACTCATAAGATTAAACAAACTAAAATATGAGTTTGTATTAGTAAATATGTTTATTTAAAAATAAACTATCCCACAAACCATCCCACTGATTAATGAAATTTACAGATAATATGCCTACTATAAGTCTGATATATAAATATGTATCTTAGAATTTCTTATTTACAGTCTTTGTAGTATTAAGAGAAAAAGGTCAGTTATACCTCTGCTTCTCTTGACTTCTCCAAGTCATATAGAAGCATATTTTTAAAATCTTTACAGTGTAAGTTTTTTAATTATTAGCTTTTGGAGGTCTAGAGTGATCACAAACATGAAAATCATGTAACAGAAGAATATATTTCCACTTACATTTTTTGTGTTTTACCCCAACCACTGTTGTGTTTGATATACTTGAGTTAAATGGAAAGTTGGTTGTTTCTATAGCTACTGTGATTTCTGAGTGATACTCTATAAGAACTACTGTGTTCTCATTTTATACCAAAGGGATTGTTTTAATGAAAGTGTAGTCATGTAGGACAGTATATTAGCATGAAAGGCATTGCAATGCATTACATAGCATCAATTTTACAAACAAACAAACAAAACAAGCCAAAACCAAAGAGGAAAAAAACCCCAACCAATAAACTTTAAAAAACACACCTGCATTTAATTTTTTAATGAAGATGAGCATGCAGGATAGCAAATATCAATATATGAAACCGATAGGAAAAAATAATCCAGTGCATTGAAAAGAAGAATTATTAATTACAATATGGACCACAGTGAAAGGTCATTTTCAATGTCTGCATACCAAGTTCCTCAGACTTTCATTCATTATTTGAAGAATTTTTAACAATATTAGAAAAGAAGCTTGTTTCCCCTAGAAAAAAATCATTCAAAATGGAAAACAAGGATCAATCTTGGTACTTCATCTTATTTATGGTGCAAATTATTTTCATTTTACCAGTAAAAATTGAAATGTGCACTCTATGGTAAAAATGGGCACTGAAAGAAATAAGGCTGCACACACAGAGTTCAATTTTGGGACTTGTCCACTGATCTTTCTGGCATTCCCCTTTTATTAGGGTCTCTTTGTAAACAGCAATTTTGGTCTTTGTCTTTTAGCTAAATGAAATTCCTAAGATTGTCCTAAACAAGTGCTTTGATCCCACACATTCACCTCACATCACGTTTGACTGTTTTCAGCCACTGGAAAATCATGCAGACCACGCAGACAGCTGAGTGGTGTCCTGCTTTGAGAACACAGCACTCTCTTTATCAAAAACACCAAAAGGCCAAAACAGTCCTTTTTAATCCTAATTAACTGAATACAGGTGCTGCTGGCTCAACTTGTTCCCACATCTATCTATCTATCTATCTATCTATCTATCTATCTATCTATCTATCTATCTATCTATCTATCTATCTATCTATCTATCCACATATGTATATTAACTCCAAAATCCCAGGGAAACATTTTGTTTGTTAATAAATGCCCATTTATCTCAGGTTTCTATAAACAAACAATATTATTGAAAACATGAACTCTCCTTTATAAACTGCAATATGACCATTAAAAGAAAAGAAGCCCTTTCAAATATTCCTGTACTGGTGTAGTTTTAGTTAGTGTGTCCAGTCGTTGCTTTTTAGCCATAAACCTAATTTTCATAGCTCTGCAGTAGAGTTAACATGAAGAAACACTGATTCTGACTTTAATCTTTGTACACAACTGCAATATAAATATTAAGGATAGTAGAAGGAGAACAGCAAAGAAAAGACTCCTACTTCCTTCAGATATCCAGAGGTTACATACTTCAAAATTCACAGTGCATAGGTGAGTGGGAAAATCTGGTACAAAGATATTCTACTTTGAAGAAGGGCGAGAAAGTGGATTTGTATTGCTTGCAAAAGAAGAAATGTTGTTTTCTCCTTTACAGGTTTGCGGAGAACAGGAAAACCTTGAAAGAAAATGCAGCTGCTGTTACAGATAATTCTCAGATTATTCCTTTCTGCATGTGGGAAGCACACTGAAAACACTTTGCTTCCAAAGTCTGACATTTGCTAATGTAGCTCAGTATTCTGAGGACAAATCTCTCCATGATTTTGGCCTATCATAAAAGCACAACTTAGCCCTATACAGAAAGCAGAATATCATTTTCATATATTATTTTTTCGCTCCCTTTCTTCTTTCAGAACATTTTTTTTAACATAACTAAAAAGCACTGAGAGATCAAAAAATTTTACCTCTTGTTTTCACATTCCCGAGTCTATTTTATTTTCACTCTACTTTTCTGCAGAAGTCCAAGTTAATGTTTACTGAAAAAAAATACTTGTATTTAAAATATTTTAATTTCTGATAGAATAAAAAATGTTGAGTTTGAGTGACTTGATTATTCTAAGAAATAAGAGGTCGTTATTTATTTCTTACTGTATATCTGAATAATGACATTTCATATACAAATATACATATGAATAACAACAGTAATGTTCCTCTATTTCTGAGAGAGGAAGAAAGATATTTAGGCTATTGACCTATTTCATTTTGATATTCTGTTTACCCTTCATTAAAATAGATGTGCAATAAATAATTTCTGTGAATATGTTTGCCTTAAGTTGTTTTTATCAAGAAGTTCTTGGAAACAATTGTAGTATAAAGGGTGAATTTAAAAATCTCTGTACCTTGAGAATATACTTAAGCTGTCTGCTACACTGGCAGTTTATAAATGCAAAGGACTTCAAGATCCAGTAAAACTACTGCATGACTACTGTGCATACTAATCTATATAGAATTATGTTACTATTTTTATCTGATGAAAAAATACATTCTATTGAATAACCAAGTTGTTTTACCTCTTGTTGTTCCTAATTTCTCTGAAGACATACATGGAAAAACCTCAGCAGATTAAAATGGAAAACAACTCAGAGGTACCACTTTTCTAAATATCTCTTTCTCCAGTATTTATTTTGCTTCCTGACATTTACTCTTGACTGCCAGGGAGAGCTGATTCAAATTTTATAAGTAAACAAGTTTTTCTCCACACATATTTCTTATTTCATATCGTTGCCAGTCAAAAGCAAATAAACAAATTCCAGGACACCAAAGATATTTGTGTGGTTGTCCAAAATGTTGCGATGTTCAATTGATAAGAAATATTTTTTTAATGGGTGTTGAAATATTTTTTTAATGGGTGTTTTGCTTCGACTTCTAGTAGGCATACTTTTATAACACTTTTTTTTTAAAGTTCTGATGAGATGTAGAGTTTTTTCTTATAGTCACTTTTTAGATAAGAGTAATTATTTCTTGGATTTACTGTCAGAATATCATTTTCTTTAACATAAAAGAATTCCTTACCTCCAAGAATATATTTCTATGACATTTAGCCTCAGTGCATCTCTCATGATTAAATAACTGATCTTATAGGGTTTTTTGCAGATAGGAATTTTAGGAATCAGATGCCTCATCCCTGTATGGTAGGGAACAGTATTCACCATATAAAAGTCTGTACTACTTTTAGAGGATAATCCTAGAATCAACACAATGTTATCATTATAAAGAGTTAGTAAAGGCTGCTGGTTTGAGAGGAAAGCTTTTGCATATTTGATATGATGGCATATTAATTAGAGGAATGTATTAATTCAGTCTGTACCGCTGCTTAGCATCCAAAAAACATTGATATATTCAAATGAATTCTGGAAGCATGACTTTTTTCTTTATTACCTTTCTCAGGAAATAGCTGAACTTCTTTTTATGTCTCTCGCTTATTGACAAGATTTCTTTAGCAAAAAAAAAAAAAAAAGAAAAAGGAAAAGGTCAGTTGAATTTAAAATGCTCCCATTAAGACTTTCTCCCCCACCCCGATTTTACAAGCTGTAACAAAGAACTTTAACAAAGAGTTTGAATCCTTTGTGTCTGATGCTGTTCTTGAACTTAGATACATGGCAGCTTTCCCATTTCTGATTCAGAAAGGAGTTGTCATTATCTTATCTAAGTACTGAAAAAAAGTTTCATTTAGAAAACTGCTTCAAAAGTACATGTATTTGTAGCACAAATAACGCTGCCTTAATCAGGAACTGCTGTTACCATAGCAACCCCTTACTACTTTTTGCACACACACATGCATACACACATGCATATTATATCTGTCTCTCAATGCATATTTAATTACATACAAAATCAGAAATTTTTACCCCTGCTTCCACATGGAAATTTATCTTCTTGACACAAGAAAATTAGTTTTGAAATATATTATAATACACTTTATCTTGTCAAGTGAAAAACTTTTACAGGGTTTAAGGACAATAAAGGTAGTTCAGATGTCAATAAAATAAAAAAACCAGAATGTCACTAATTTTTAGTTTTATTTACAGTTTCAAAAGTGAAAAAAAGATGTAATTACAACAGAGAATCAAACATTAAAACATTGAGCAATATAAGGTGAAATGTGTTAGTCTTATTTTGTAACTGACTAACATTAAAATGATCATTCTTCTGTGGTTGAAAGCCAAACAAAGGAAATTAAGGATACACATAACTTGAAAGAAAAAAAAAGGAAAAACAAACAAACAAACAAGGAACAAAAGAAAAGAAAACAAACAAACAAAAAAAAGCCCAAACACACACAGACCCACAACTTTTAAACTAATTAGAGATTATACAGGAAAAGTTGCCATAACCTATTTTACACCATGCAAGGTGTGAAGAGGTGCTTGAATGAATGTCAAAAATCTATAATTTCACCCAGTGAAGTACTAGCAGAGGTGTACTCCCTGGCTGTGCTCTGTCAGCCAACCAAGAGCATTCAGAAATTCGTCCTACAATTTGAGTGCATTTCACCTCCCTTTTCTACATTTATATCACTCCTCAGAGAAGAGGGTGTACCTTCTGTAAACTCGGTCTGGTATTTTCTCAATAAAGTCAGTGAAATGTTAAGAAAGATATCATGCCACTATTGGTGAAACAAAATATACAAAGAATTTCATAGAAGTAAATAAAAGTTGTTCTTTTTTTATGGGATGGTATATGACATACAAAGAACAAAATATAAATCAGTGTTACTGTGATAAGGAAGACTAATCATTACTGAAGACACTTCACTGTACATACATATATATATTCTTGTGAGAAAACAGGAAAATAAGTTGTGCATTTTACATTTTTAATGAACATGAAAATCAAACAGATTTGGCAAATAGCTTATTTAATCTTTTTGGTGAGTTTTGGAGACAGATATTTAGTACAAGAGCTGAGTTACTTCGGATTATCCAGTTCAGAAACCTGTCAGTTGTGGTTTTGTAAATTGAGGAGAAAACTTGAAATATATCAACATAAACTTGATATAACTCTGCAATGGTTGTTTTTTACTTTTCACTTAGAGATGTCAATTGTTATTTTATTTTAATTATTTATGTAATATCACTTTTTATTGAAGAGAAACACTTTTCAAGTTCATTTTTCATTTGAAAAATACTCAAAGGTTAAAAACTAGCTATCAAGTGGCCTGCATAACTTAGAATTCAGAAAGAAAATATGTCATACTATATATTTATATATCTCAACCCCATGTAGTGATGTCTCATCTGTTATCTCTTTTTGCTTTAGTGACATGTCAGTAAAAATGGCACAGATACTTCCAAATTGGTAACTCATCTAAATTTGGAAGCAGTGTAAAGCATTATGTTGTGCAAGGATGTTGTTTCTTTACATGGACTCTAATGAACTGAACTGTTAATGCATTTTGGACTTGGTTGGCTGCAAAGGTCAAAATATCATTATCAGCAGCAGCTGTAGAATGTATTAGGCAGGCTGTGTCAGTCTGACATTAAAGGAACACTTTCTTAAAGAGAAGTTCCTCAACTGGTAAAATACTCTCAAATTAGCACTTACTTAACTATTATCTGTTTAAGACAAAAATAAGTCCAAAATAATAGGTCTGAGGACTATCCCTTCAATGCAATTTCCAGAAACCTAGAAAAATGAAAGTGCAGTCAACGGTACTAACAGGTCTGAACAACTTTTCAAGGAAAGATGATCACATATAAAATCCTACATGAAGGGGCAGCCACACTGTCAGGCAGACAGTGTCATTCTTAAAAAAACTAAAGTTGCTGAGCCAAAAAGATTACAATTAGAAGATAAAAAAATTCACCTGCTGGTTATGTTCTCCTAATCCAATCCCCACTCTCCCTCCATCCTGGTTACAGAGAAACCACTACCTCTCTGTGTTGGTTGAATTCCATGAATATGTTCTCCTGCCAGATGCCCCAGAAAGCATAGATGAGAACCTGGATATGAGTCCAGTTAGATAATGCTGGGTAATAAAAGAAATGTAACCACATATATGTTTTCCTGTATTCTATAATAATGTTGGCAGTGTTTTCAGTGATGATATATTAGTTATTTGGTGCATGGAAACGTACAGAAAGGATTTTATAATCACTTTTTTTTCTTCTCTACTTTTATGAGAAGTGTACATGAGTCTATTTATCTTTGAGTACTTCGATCTCTGACTGAGGAGTGCAATTTAGTCTCCAAATTGAATAGTTTGTTACCTGCTTGAATACTGATAGATCTTCAGATGTCATGGCAATGAAGAAAATATAAAAGATGAATTGCTGTTACAAGGCAAATACATTGATTAATGATTGTGATTGGTGCTGGAAATCAGCACACCACTGTAAATTCCCTTTTGTTAAACTTTTTTTCTTTTATGCTTGCATAGATATATACATATATAAATGCAATATATTATTTAGCCTTTTCGAAAGGCTTGCATTTGATCTCATGTAATTTCATGAAGAACAGCTTTTTATTAATTTTTCAGGTATTGTTAGACAAGAGATTTCTTCTGACTGTAACGGTAGCTTAGTCATATTACTTAAATATGCACTCTTACCTAAATATGAAGTATACTCCCATCTGAAGACCCCAATTCGGTTCTAAATGTTAATGTCTACAATGCATACCCGCAGTGACTCTGATATTATACACATTCTCAGAACAGCATGATAACTATAGATTGACTCAGAAGTTTTTCTGTGCTGATAGCTGCCATTTGTTCACCAGAAAAATGGCATAATATGTAAAGAAAGCACCAAGTCCTGGAGTTATAGATCAGTATTTCTTCTTCTATGTTCCCATACTTAATTCCTCTCCACCTTCCACCCTATAGCTAGAGTGGTAAGTTCAGCTTCCTAACAATGTGCATGTTCATGTTCTCTCTGCTCCTCCTCCCAAAACAGGAGGACTGCCTGCCCCTTAAATTCTCATCTGGTCAGGAGTTTCACATGCACTTTTGTCTGCATGGCTGAAAAGTCAGACTGCTCCTGCAACTGAATAGTCGCTGTAAAAGAATTGAATCCGAATTAGCATGGCAGAGAAACTGAGCATTTTATAATGACTTTTGAAAGGCAAATTTTAGAGTTCACTTACTTCTTCCATAGCATATGGGATCAAAAATTTATACTTTCATAAAATTTATCAAGTGCCATTTAAAAACAAAATCTCTTGAAATTAAAAATTTAATTAATTTAAGGTCATGTGCTTCACCTCTCAAGAAGAATCCATTCCTTTTGTTTCTTCGGCAAAGCACAATAAGATATGTTAGCAATAATTACTAAAAAGCAATGTTGGTTTACTACATTTTGATAAGATATCCCAAATTACAGGCATTTTTAAAAATTAAAACACAAAGAAAAGTCTAAGATTTAAAGCTACAGTACAGCTCTCTGCAGTTAAATATTTCTTAAGAAAAACAAATAGGCTTTTTATTTTGTGTGTATGTGTGTGTGCTTGTGTAAAACTTACTCAGTTTCCTGATCAGAGGAATAATTTCCTTTAATTATATTCACAGTGAATAGAGTGACATTTTTTCTCAGTCCCACAGAACAAAGTGCTCGTTTGAGGTGTAAGTACTGTTCAGTGTTAATAAGACCCTGACCTTTGCTTAACACTTCATATATACGCAACAACAATTTTGGTGGGGAAAGAAAAATTGCATAGCAAAAGAACAGAATAAAATACCATAGTTATGAAATTTTCCAAGTATTTCCTCATAATTACTGTGTAAAAATATCTGCTTTATTACAGAGACAAGTAGCATGCATTCTTTTATGTGATTAACCCTTTTTTAAAAAGCTATGTTTTAGGTGTTGATATTACTGAATTAGATATCTTCAGCAGTGATATTTAAAATGCTTAAGTATTCAAATTGCACAATGGTAATAATATTAAGAATGTTCAAAAAGAAAAACAGCCAAAGCTCATATCTTGATTTTTTTGGGGGGGGGAGTATTTTTGTTATTTTTAAGGGAGAAAATTCAGTTGGTTTAAAATTAAAATTATTGTTTATTACTTTGAACTTATTTTGTAAAAAATAAGCCAGTATCAAAAGCAAAATAAAGATGATCAAATTGTTTGTCTTTTATTGTCATCATTCCTCTACTGTTTAAGGTAATTTCTTTTTGCATTGCTGTGGAATGAAAACAAAGGATTTGCGTGAAAGGATATCTGATGGCAACTTAAATCCCATGGAAAGACTATTTTATATTTCACAGTTAATGATAGCATACAAAACACTGTGAATGAAAGACAATTTTAGGAATATATTTACACTCATGCTTTGAAAAAAATCCCCATTTCGATTCTGAAAGAATTACAAGTGAATTCACAAAGTGTAGAAGCATACTGAAAGCTAAACAGACTATGTTATCTGAAAAGGATTAATAGACCTGTCTTTCACTGCAGTATATTCCCTCATACTCTGTTGCAGAAAGGCAAATTTCACAATATTTGCCTCTGGCTCAGGGATATTGTTCTTTAGTCTGGTTCAGCTTGATTATTTCTCTGAAGAATTTCACCGCAGTTACTGAAAATTATGTTCTCTTCAAGTCTTTCATAGTTGTGTTCTCAAGAAGGAAAGCTGGAATGTATAAGTATCCTGATAAAATAATTATTTGCATAGTTGAAGTAATAGTTGATACGCATCATTGACATTATATTATTTACACTTCCAAATAGGTAATGGTATTTAATTCACAAATATGACACTAAACCTTTCTTATCTATATAAATTATACCTGGAAGTAAAGCAGAGCATATTGTAAAGAACTTATTGAGGTCTAAAACCTTCAGATACTAGTATTCATTGGACAGATGAACAAAAAGTCCCTGATTGTGAAATATTCAGAAAGCTTTATTACCATCCACAGCTGAATACAGTAACTACCATCATGTCAACAGTATGAATCAAGATGTCAATAGCACTTTTGTTTACCTTTCAGCCATCTGGAATATTTAGCAGACTCAGATACTCAAACCAAGAAAGTAGCATGCTCAGGTGCTACTTACTCAGGTCCCTTTCAGCTGGACAGCTCTTTTAGCACAGCTGTGGGCATGGTCCATTCATTAATTTAGAAAATTAATCCTTTCTCGCTAGTTTTACATTAAAAAGTAGTTCATTTAGACAATTAAATTGCACACAACATTAACGTTGTGAAGTATGTTGAAGATGACTACATTGAATTTATCAGTCTATTTTACCTGGCAGACCAAAAAGTAACACTAATAGCACATGCCATTCTGTAGATATTGGAGCAAATTGTAAGTTGGAAATGGGGCAGTAAAAGCAAATATTCAGGAAGATAGAAGAAACATTTATGTAAGTCATCTTGGAAGTAATTTGTTAATAATATTTGGGTTGACTTGTAGAAACACCTATTAATATTAACTTCTTTGGACCGGTTGCAAAATTTAAAGGAGTTGCATTTTTTAATCCTAGATCACAATACAAATGGAAATACAACTCTCTTACAACTGTTAAAACAAGTTTATAAGAAATATTCAGAGAAGAAACCTAAATATAAAAGCCATGTATTACCAGTAGTGACTTAGAGCAAGCATTTTTTTAACTTCCTGACTATATTCTGGATGAGAACAAGTTTGGAAAGTGCAGCTATTGATTAACTAACACTACAGGGAAAATATTTCTATTGAATGTGTAACTATTTTTGTATGTCTGGTATCCCCTTGTTCAAACAGTTTAATGAAAATGAACATATTATGGCACAAATGCAATGAATTAATTGATGACATCACTTGGACATCGTAATGTTAAGAAAACAGAAGGACAAATAGTAAAGTTTAATTAAGTTGATTTTAATTAAGTTGATTGTATCTCTCTGACTTGACCAAAACAAGACAACAATTGTGAGTCAATTCCATCTACATATGTCCTGGGTAAATATGGGACATAATTATTGCCTCCAATTCTGAAAATTCCATGTCAAATTGGTCTGTTCAAGGCTAAAATTGCTCTTCAACTCTTCAGCAAGGTATGTTAAGTGTACCTGGTGTGGTAGAAAGGAAAAAAAAAGGAGGAAAAAAAAAGTTTTTATCAAATAATTGACACTTCTTTAGGTAAACTAAACAAAGACCAAGAGTTGAGTGAATTTTAAGAAATTTCTGCTGCTTAGGTAACAGAACTATGCCATGGGCAAGATAAGCTGAGGTATTGCTTAAAACAGAAGGCTGGGACAGAAGGTCCCCAGAGGTCCCTTCAAAACTAGACATTAATACTCTGCACACTTTTTTGTTCATTTTTTTGCTTGTTTTAAAATTATCTACATATTTCCAAGTATATTTATGCATGAGAACCAAAGCTTTACCAGCTCTCCATGTGTTCTTTTTGTTCCCTAGAGATTTTTGTTTCTAATACAACTTTGCATGTTATTTATGAAAACTAGGAATGTCTCTCACTTCCATTTGTAATTTCAATTCATAGAGGAATGATGTGTGAGCTCCAAAAGATTTTGTGAAGAAGTCACCTTTTCCATCTAGTTTAAAAGGATTGTGTTGCAATCCATTCTGTCATTTCTTTATGCAGATAGCCTCTAATCATTTAGCTGTTCTTGTAATGCTACATTTTTTATTTTTTAGTTATATTTTCTGGGGGGTTTATGATTTTGGAAGTATGCAGTAAGCCTAAAATACTATTTTAGGCAAAGAGCAAGCTAATTTTGTACAGAACATACTATTTTTTCACTACTGTTGATTGAATTCACAATATATTTTATTAAAATTTAAAACCACAATGAGCATATTTTGTTTACTTAAAGAAGAAAAAAAAGCTATTTATTAAGTAGTGATGTATTTTATTCCATAAATTAGAAATTATTCCATAATTGAGACATTTTTTTCAAGATTTTGCAAAACTTTACAAAATTATAATCAACAGAAAGATGAAGACAGTAATAAATAATAGATAAATATATAACATTTTTTATAAAACATAAATAACATGCTGTAAATGTTTTGTTTGTTCATTTTTTGTACTATACCATTATATGGGTTTTTATTTATAGTTTGCAAGTTTTCAAAGGGAAATTGAAATCTTTATTACTTTTAGTCAGTCTTTGTCAAATAAGGCCGCGAGTTTACTGAGTTTTTGCCTTCAAATTCATCTCTTAGCAAGAAAAAATTTCCAATTTTTCTTACATTCCTCTGGATAATTAATTCTAAAATTTCTGTTACTATAAAGGAATCTCCAAGACAACTCATGTCCTCATATATTCACCATATACAGACCATATAAAATTAGGATAGATGCAGAGATTACTAGAGACATTGATGACAGAACACTTTCTTTCATCTCAGACAAGAGATATACAGGAAGCAGGAAGTTTAGGGATAAGAGATGGGTCGAATATGGGTAGACTATTTTTTCTTTTTTTCAAGGGGTACAGAAGTCAGTGGTTGCTTCTTTTTGCACTTTCTGATTCTTAAAAGACAAATTCCTTGAATTTACACTGACATCTGAAAACTTTAATTTATGAAGGTAGCTCTGCTTTTTTAATTCTGATTTTTTTCCCCCCTACTTTATGCATGAATCAAGGAGGTGACTGGTGTTTTAGCAAACAGTGCACACTTTTCAGGAATAAGCAATATGTAACAGATACTTACAGGCACTTTTCTTTGATTTTTTTTACTTTTAAATAGCTGCTTTAAGGTTTTTTTGGTGTGTGTCTTGATTTAAAGACAAATATTGGAACAGAAGCTCCCTTTTTATGGCCCCCCTCTCACCTCCCACCACCTCCCCCCAATACAGAGGGACAAAAAAATGCAAGGAGGTTATAAGAAAAAAATACCCATTTGCTATCAAGGAAAAATAGCAGCAACACAAAGATACAAGGGAAATGGTTTAGTTCACTGCATCTCATGGTTCCCCAGAAACAAAGGGGAAAGATAATGGTAGAGGGTCTTTCCAGCCAATCACCCCCATCAGCCCAACCAAATAAAAGAAACCAATGGGAGAACAAGGGTAAAAGCAAAAAAAACCCAAAACAAACAAACAAACAAACAAAAAACAAAACAAAACAAAACAAAACAAAAAAAACAAAAACAAACAAAAAAAAACCACACCAAAACAACAAGCAGAAGAACTGTGCTGCTCACAAGGAACCACAGTTCCAAACTGGCCACTCCACAGCACCCAGTCAGGTTCAGGTCTTAACTGCAGTGGTGCTGTCAGTTTGGAGTCTCTTTGTTCCCCGCCATGTGTTACCCCTGGCATGGTGCATTGGCCTGCTTGGCTTGGCTGGGCTGTGGAGTGGTGGCAGGGACTCCAGCATGGCCAGTTGTTACATGTGGCAATATTCCCCGTGTTCCCCAAACTCCACTGCACCGGGCAGGTGACATGCCCCCTTCAGATGATGTAACAGTATGGATATTCATCCCTATAGCTCCTTTCCCTGTAGCCAGTATTCATTTGTTTTACTTCACAGGCTTCCTTGCACTTGTAACTTTGTGACCTTTCATTTACCTTCTCCAAGGCTGTGGTGTAAACTCTACTATCCCTGACTTTCCGAATGCTCTTATCCTGGCTGCCTTGCATCTGCAATCACCAACTCAGCTGAATCACTGCTGTGTCTGTTTGGTCGAGTTTCTCTAGGGATACAATCCTCATTGATGTGTGAATCACCCTTCTTTCCTTCCTCTTTCACACCTTGCTCTGCAGCTTCTAATTTGTTAATTAGAAAGTATAGCTTAGTTGAAAACATTAGTAATATAAGTTTATAAGACTTCCAATAAGTATTACACAAAAAGTTAACAAATTCAACAAATGCACCTGATCAAGTGTGCAACAGTCAATATCATAATGATCAGTGAAAGCGTAATATTGAATGATAACAGAGTTTGGGCAAGGCCTGAAGAAACTATGCACTTACTGTGAAAAAGTATTTTGAGGAAAAACTCAAAAGATCCATAAGATTATCAGGTAAATTTCCTAGGCATGGTGTGGGAACTGTTATGTGCCAGAAACTGTTCCTAATAAGCACATCAAATTTTTCTGAAAACTGGGAGACTTTAATACAGTTGTCATCATATTTTTCCCTGTCTTCAGTCCCAGAGAGGAATTCTTGACACATTCAATTTACTATACCCAACACAGCCCAGCATTCTTTTTCACAGCAAGAAAAAAAAAAAAAGAAGCCTTGTACTCACCTAGCAAATCTGAGAAAGATTTGAAGTGCCAGTCCTGCATTCCATCACTGTTTTATTTTGGCTTTCATTTCAAATCTATTCATAAAGTAACATAAAATGCTCCTCTGGAATATAGCCCATGTTCATCTGTCATGTTAGATGCAGACTTCTCCCAGCATTAGTATAATATGTGAACTTTTCTATTTATGTTAAGCTGTGAGGTAAAACAAAAAGGAAAACAAAATAATTGCCAAAATTAACGGATAATCCTCTGGAGGAGATATGAATACATAAATTTTCCAAACAGATGTTTCCACTTCAAGTCTTGACTGCAGCTAAGAATCTCCATTGCTTGCACAGTTCCCCACTTGGTTAAAAGTCACCTGGCCTATATCTCCACTCCCTCTCTTCCCACCTATTTTAAGGATTTATATTTGGTAGGTTATAGCCCACTAATTTACTTTATTGATTCTGTCCTTTATAAATTGATTCACTCCTAAAGCTCTTGTTCTAGTTTTCTCCCTTGAAAATTTCACTGTAATCAGTCCCTTGTATATTGTACTGAGTAAATCGTGAAACAGTCTAAAGGCTTATTTTAATAAAAGTGTCTGGGATAGTTATGATTTATCTATTTTTCTTAAAAAGGAAATAAACCTCCATTGTGTACTTCAAATTTTAGAAACCAACTACTGGGCTTCTGTGGCCAGGTTTTGGTAGTGGGCAGGGTTGCAGGGTTACATGGTTGGCTTCTGTGAGAAGCTGCCAGAATCTTCCCCAGTGTCTGGTCAAGCCACTGCTATTCAGCTCCAGGACAGACCTGATGCTGACCAAGGCTGAGCCAATCAGGAATGACAGTAACACCTACCTGATAACACCTTTAAGAAGAAAAAAAAATTATTGTCCAGATGAAAATTGAAGCCAGAGAAGAGCAGAGTGAGACCATGTGAACAACTCTGCAGACACCAAGGTCAGTGGAGAAGAAGGAAGTGCTTCAGGTATTGGAGTTGAGGTTCCCCGGCAGCCTGTGGTGCAGACCATGGTGAGGCAGCCCACGGATGACCACAGAAGTGCAGATCCACCTGCAGCCCATGGAGGGCACCCACGCGAAGACAGGTGGATGCCTGAAGGAGGCCATGACCCCATGGGAGACCCATGCAGGGACCTGTGGACCTGTGAAGAGAGGACCCCACACTAAAGCACGTTTCCCTGCTAGGACTTGTGACCCTGTGGGGGACCCATACTGGAGCAGCTTGTTCCTGAAGGACTGAAGCCCATGGAAAAATGATCCATGTTGCAGCAGTTTGTGAAGAACTGTTGCCATGTGATGGAATCACATTGGAGAAGTTCATGAAGGACTATCTCCTGTGGGAGGAACCCCATGGGAAGCAAGAGAAGGAGTCCTCTCTCTGAGCAGCAGCAGAAGCAACAACTGACAGAAACCCCTATTCCACATCCCCCCTTCACCACTGGCAGGGAGGAGGAGGTAGAATTTGGGAAAGAGGGACGAGTCAGGTTTTTGAGATTTAATTTACTTCTCATTCTCCTGCTCTAATTCTGTTAGAATAAATTCAGTTAATATCCCCACTTTGAGTCTGTTTTGCCCATGACAATAAGTGATCTCTCCTAGTTCTTATCTCAACCCATGAACCATTTGTTATATTTTGTTTCCACTGTCCAGTTGAAGAGGAGAGTGATAGAGCACCTTTGGTGGTACCTGGCATCCCCTACTCTTTCTATCATTACATAGAACCACTCATTCTCCAGGTGATCCTTCCTTTATTTATTTATTTATTTATTTTTCTACCTGAATAATAAAATATGTAGGAGTTCAGTCAAAGGACATATCCATCAATGTTTACCAGGACGCCTACCCCTGCAAGCATCTTTTTTTGCAGCAGCAGCAGTCTAAACAAGGTGCTTCATGTACCTCCTTAGAGAAAGTACACTCTGCTCCACCTCTGTGATCTGAGAATGCAGCTTATAACATTTGACCTTTTATTTTTGGCACATGCTGATAATGTGAAACAAGTCAGAGTTATGATGAGTATCTCAAGTGCATCCGCACCTGTGTGCAAAAAAAGGAAGTTTCTCTCTGTCTGCCTTTCATGTCTGTAAGCTGGAAAAAGAAAATGCTAAACAGACAAAAAGCACATGTGCTGGCTCTTTAAATGGCTGAAGGATTAATTCCAAGGTTGCAACCACAAATAGCTGAGGTTTTCATTCGAAACTGAAAACTGAAAATATCTGAAACCTGACATCTTAAATGTCTTTTTATGTAAAGATAGCTATGAGAAAAGCATAAAATTGCTAGTGTGTCCTTCCTCTTACCGTGTCCTTCTTCTTACCATGTCTATAATTTTGTGGTTATTTTGGTTTTTATATTTCTTTTTTTCCTTTTCATTGAGACACCCACATCTTTTAATTATCACTATGCCTATCCATTTATTTCTGGGAAAAACATCAAGGAAAGTCATACACATTTTGGTCAAACAAGTGAATAGAGTTATGTTAAGTTGAATCAATAACATAGCCAAATATCTGCATCGTTTTCCATATTGAAACACGTATAATCTCTTTTTCTTAAGATCTGGATCAAGTTAATCTCGTAAACCTGTTTAAATATAACTATCTGTGGATAAAGAAGTCTAATATTCCTATTCCTTACATCTGGTACTTACGCATTGTCTTTTAAACTCTTTTGCCTGTAGTTATAAAAGTGCATCTGAGAAAAAATAAACAACCCTAAATTAGGCATCTAAATAGACACGTAATGTTTATATAGTCACAAAAGACTCCATTTATTATTGATAAACACACATGAGTTTTTATCCCATTTAGAAGCGGTATCTAAAGTAGGTCAGATAAATCATCCCTTACCACTGAAATGGGACATGATTTCGGTATGAAGTACCAATACTAAATAGTTCACATAGAGTAACTCCAATATCTATTGAAATTTTGGTCCCACTAACATGAAACCTCACTGTTTGACTTCATTAAAAATATACAAGTTGATGAGCCAAACCCACATATTTCTGTGTGACTACATACTACATGTATTACCTGTAGAGAATTTAGATTGCAAAGAATTTTTACCTGAGCTGGGCAGAGCATAAAGCTTTCTATATATAAAAAATCAAAGTAGAATTAAGTTGTTGTTATTGTATTCTTTGTTACCAAATGCATTGTGGAAAGACATAATAAAGCACAGAAAAATCTTGTTATTTCTAGGTATTGATGGAACACAGATTTCAAGACTGTAACAGAAAAAGTTAATGAGGAGAGAACAGGACAGGAAATGGAAAGAGGAAGGAGAAGGCAGAAGGCAAGAAAAAGCAAGGCAAGGCCAGGCCAAAATGTTGTATATAAACACATTCACCTGTATGTGTATGAGAAAATGGACAGGTAGTTAAACTTTCTATTATAGTCCCTGTCAAATTAATGTTAGGAGTAAAATATTGTGATTAAATAATAATAGATTAATTCTTCTATGTTTGACAGAAATACACACTGAGAACTTCAAACTGATGGAATAATCTAGCTACTCTACAAGAAAGCTAGTCCTACATAGACATTTACAGAATTTATTACTCGCATTTCACCTTGAAAGCAAAGTACAGTGCTGATAAGAATCATGGAGAATCATGTCAGTAAGTGTCTTTTACTTGTAAAATGCTGATCAATCTAATTGCCATTCTTTAAGTTATAGAGTTGTGTACTGACTGCTTAACAGAGAAATACAACTCATCTTTATAGCTGTGAAAACCTACCTTGATTTCCTCAAATAGCAAACATATCTACAAGTGGCAAATTCTTTTCAAAGAAAATTAAACTTGAAAAATCTTATTTTATATTCTGGATCTGGAATTGTTCTTAATTTCATGTTCATCAGTTTATTATTCATATGGATATTTCATTGAGCAAGAATGTGAAACACTAGTCTAACAAAGCAGTGAAAGACATCACAAACCCTGAGGGAATTACTATAGTACTGTCATCAGGAAATGGCGATCGAGCTACTTCATATATAGTAGTATTAAATCCTGACTTATTTAGAATATAACCATTACCAACAAGTAAATGATATCTCAACTAAGTTGGGAAATATGTAGCAATATATGAAGAATCTTTAAAAAATTTTTAAAAATAAGTAAAGGAAAATATAAAAAGTACTCTCTCTCTATATATATATAATATTACATTTTAGTGAATGAGAGAGTTTTGCCAAAGGGACATTCTGGAATGACCTAACAGAAATTGTGAATTATATCATTAATCTCTAAAATATATAACCTATATCATCATTATAGTGTGATGGATAGAGAGATAATACTGCAATTTTTTGAGCTATATAGAATTAGAAAGTGCCTTTCATTTAAATAATTTACATATAAACCAAAACTCTTTGAGACCATCTCATCTAAACAGCTATTTGCATTGATTTCTAAGTGGATCTTATTAATTTTAAAGTAACATGAAATCTATACAAACTAAGCAGACCACACCTACAATTCATTTTTGAGGGAGAAAAGTCAACACTAAAAGGATCTGGAAGTTGTGATTCAACCTTTACTTCTACCTTTTTTTTCCTGTGATTTGGAAAAAAAGAGAGCTGGTTGCCAAAGTAAGCTCTAGGATTCCTTCTGGTACTATTTGGAACTGGCTAAAAGACTCTCAACAGAGAAGCCTTCCTTTTGAGAAGTGAGTTTTAAAAACATAGACATATCTCAGAAGAACTCATTTAGCTTCAAAATCAACAGAGAACAATATCTACAAGTTCCACTATTTAATGGATTATTTTAAATTTTACATAATATTATTGTTACTATTCTGCATATATTGTTTTGCCCTCAAAATAAAACATTTGTAACATGGAATAAAAATTTACAATCATTTTTCTGGATTTTTTTTTTCCTGCAGAAAATGGTTTCTAGGTGCTTCTCAACAGAGAATTAAACTGCCAGCATTTTCTATGTAACAAAATTTACCTTTTAACTCTATGTGACACATAGACCCTCCTGTCATTATTGGTAAAACAGTTTTTTGTCTCTCAATGGGGAAAAAAAATAGGAGACTAGGCAATACAGCTGTAATAAACATTGGTATCATATTTTGTAGAGGGGTTCACATTCTTGGAGGAATAAAGACCCTAAAATATTCTATCCTGATGAAATGGAAAGCAAGACAGAAAATGTAGAGCATCCTGAAATGCTAATTGAATATGTCTACAGAAAGGAGAGTAATACATTTTAACATTCATATCACACCGTTAGTAAATTGTGATATGCAGAAATTTCTGGTATTTTTTTTAACATAACTAATTTACAGTCAGGTTTAAGTTTTTACTTTAGCCTTAGTTTAGCTTATTGTTTTATTTAAAAAATGAATATATGGATCAGATGGTATATGTTGAAGAAATATCTTTTCAATAAGTGCCCAAAGCAAAAAATGGCCTGTGTATAAATGTCGTTACTATCAATGAATGCAAATTATCCAGGAAATGTCTGACTGTCTTAAATTAGATGGGATTAAATTAATAGGATGCAACAGATTAGGCTAAAAGTATTTTGAAGATCTGTCAATGTACTGAAAACCTAATTTTTATTAGTATAATTCAAGACTAGTATTCTACTAAGCTTATAAACAGGGTGAAGTCTATTTCCAAAATAAAGGAAGCATATTTGGCAAAATGCCAGAATTACTATGATACCAAATCTCCTCCATACTTTAAATTTGAAAACACATTGAAGGCACAGCTTCGTTTCAAAAAGAAAAAAAAATGTAGATAGGTGAAATATTTTTCAAGAATCCTGACTAAAAAAAAAAAAACAACTTGAATTTGCCATCTGTTTTTTTGTTTTATTCATTTACTTTTCTTTCTTTGAATAAACAAAAAGGCTTGTCAGCACTGCAGTTCACTGGTCATAGGTAATCAGCAGTGAGACAGTTTCATGTGTCATAACATAACTGTTATCCTAATGATTCCTGCAAAGCCAGCTGCAAGATGTCTGGAGACACACAAATTTGAATTAATACGAAGTTTTGGAAATGTTGAACTTCAGGTTTTGGCAATTTTAACAAAAAATAAATAAAGGTTCTTCTTTATATACATATCCATCTGGAGCTAATTATGCTAATTGCTATTGGTTGCCTGACAAACTTACAAACTTTAAAATTTTTCTTTTGCTTCCAGTCAAAGAGATAAAACACAAGTAAGAAATACTCTACTGGTATAAAGAGTTATTATTCTCTACAACAGTTACTAAGTTGTTTCATTTTTGTAATTATTATTTGACTTTATCGGCTTCATTATTACAATAATAATATTGTAATTATTTTACTTCATTATTTTATTAGTAATGAAGTTTATTTAGTTTAAAAATTTTATATGCATACATACATAGTCATATAGAATGAATCAAAACTTCTTTCTTTGTTTCTTCCTTTTTCTTTCTCTCCCTCCCCTTTTTCCTTCTGGGACTGCTTTACTGCCCATGAAATGTGTGTAAAAGCTTAGCATGTGTGACATTTCTGGTATCTAAGCTGATGTCACATGAAAGGGCAGGGGTAGTTTGCCCTATCCTTAGAGAGGGGAGACTTTCTTGACCCTCAATAACTTGTCTGTCAGTGCCCCAGGGAAGTTGAGACCCTTATGTCCGATCAGACTGACAGCATCCTGTAAGCAGGGGGAGATATTCCACTAACAGATTCACAGGGTCTCAGGGTGATTTGGCTGCCCTGGACAGGGGGCACATTGAGTCAACAGCATGGAGACCCCTCAGTGGATCCTGCCAAAGTGTTATCTGCCGCTGGCAATTGTTAGCACCTATAAAGGACTCACTCTAACAGTTTATAGAATAACACTCTTTATTATTACAAATTGTGACAGGTTAATGATGTTCATGGGTTGTCGGTGATAGTGTCTGACTGGAAAAACATATTTAAAGCAATCTAACAATACTACAAAGTAAGCACAAACACAAGCTCTAATACAAATCAATCTACTAATATATTATAGAGCAAAGCATAAGCTCTAGTCCTAAAAACAGCAATCAACGTGTACAGAATAAGTTTCTTAACCGATAGTTGTCCCTAATGGCAGGGGGAAGACAGGCGGACTGGTCCCTGCAGTTTTGGTGGAGTTTTCCTCCAATTTCTCCCTATTTCCAACTTATTTTTATAATATTTCTTTATGTTTAGGTGGAGCTCGAGCAAATTTAGCCATAAATACTTACTTGGGTAGTTGCCCTTGTCATCTTCCCCTTCCTGCAGGATGTTTTTGGAGGGAGGTCACAGTGCCTTCATGTTGCTCCCCTTCTCCATTCCATCCCCTACAGCACCTGCTTAACATTGTTTAGGGAACCTTTGTGTGGCAAGTCAACCGTGCTCCGTCCCAGCATCTGCATTTTACCCTCTAATTCTTAGTGTCCTCTAATTTTTAATCCTATCCATTATTCCACAGCTGGAAAGGTTATTCATCTTCTAAACAAGCTCGTAAAAGTTGCAAACAGTAGAGCTATTAGGATTGGAATATTTTGATATCATATGTGAAAAGTTGTTACTTAGATATTTGAAATTCAGGTATACGACTGCATGGTCTTCTGCCTGAAAAATGGCAAAAGTTGGACACGTAGAGACAGCATATTTCTAATTAAATAGATATTTAAAAGAAGATACTTTTCTTTCCCTCTGGAGCAACCTTTCTTTGACCGTTGGCCAGGTAAAGAGTTGAGACTCCCAGGTTAGTTTACATGCCTAGTTTTTTAGTGTTAAATATGGGTATGATGCCTCCTATCCCTATATAAAGCAGCTGATGTAACTCTACCAAGCAAATTCCTGAATGAGAATAAATACTGTGATGCAAAGACGACATAAGTATATACTCAGATATCTTCTTAATGTACTATGCTAAATGAAGTGATCTCTTTAAAGTAAAACATGATTTAAAGCTTGTTTGTCAAGGCTTACAAATTTACCATAGTACTTAGAATAATTATTCACATAAAAAATTCACTGAATTAATATAAAATATTATCTATGAACAAAGAAGTGTATGAGATTTGGCCATTACTTTAATTGTACATACTGTTTTCCAATCAATATCTGTAGTAAAGGTATGATGCATTTATGATATTTTCATTATGAATAATATTCTTTGTTTAATAGTTCTATATTTTCATCCAGAATACCTTCTAAAATACATTTGCATTATATTATGGTCAAGTTTCATTTTGAATTCTTACAAAGGCCCAACAAAGTATAATTTAAAAAATTCCGTTTAGTTGTGAGACGTACAGAACCTAATTTCACAAACTTCAATAAACTGTTTTCTTGTATTTCACAGAACAAGTAATATTGTTATCAGGTTTCTTATTTTTATTGTTGAAAACACAATCATGCTTTTTTAGAAGTTTTTTTAAAAAACCCAAAACAATAACAACAACAACAACAAATCCCTAATATTTTAGCCTTTATATTTTTCTCATTCAATAACTAAATCAACATTATTGCTAGGAATAAGCATTAACAGTATAAATGATATGTTTTTCAAGGTGAATAGCATTATGTTTTCAGAGGTGAAATATAAATGAAGAAATTAAAAGAAGATTAACAGGAAGGACAGACAGGGAACAAAGTTTTGCTGGTATTCTTTAAATATAACTAATTTTTCAGTCTCCATTTTATTTTTGGTAACTAAATATCTTATTGTTTGAAGGTGTGAATTTGAAGAATTAATAGATAATTTTAAAGAGTTTGCATGAAATTTTTGCATGAGATTTTGAAAGATCTCAAAAAATTGGATCTCAAAATCTGTCCATAGACCCTGACCATATTCTTTCTTCTTCAGGGAGATAAATTCTGTTTGGTGTCCTGCTGGAAAGTATTTCTTGTGAGTACTACTGTCCGGTGTGCATAATGTGATCAGGTACAAGAATATAGTTTAGCTACCTATGTAACTTACTAGCTTATCCCATCCTCACTTACTGAGTGTTCAAAGAACTCTGCTCTCTATGTGAGCATAATCTCTGGTAATATACGGTATTTAGCACCTTGTCTGCTCAGGAAAGGAAGTACTAGAAGCACATGACATTATCCCTGTTTATATTTAAATTATGCACCAATATTTATACAATGGAAACCAGGCTGAGTTCTCTAAAATACTTTCACTAAACACTTTCCATAAAAGAATGAGAGAAGATTCAGTGAGGACAAACAATGGCAAAAAAAATGGAAAAAATAGAAAATGCTTTTCAAGGATGGGATCATAAATCAAAAAAGTGACAAAAATAAAATCAAAACAACAAAGGAAAGGTATTATATCTGATGAGACATTTAAAAAATAATAGGAAACATAGTGGCCAAAAGAATTACATTTCTGCATGCTAGTAGACCTCAAATTGAAAGAGTTAAAATATGATGTCAATGCAAAATACAAGAAATAATCTTATTGTAACATTAAGAATAATTTCAAATATAAAGTTTAATAGTAAAATATTTACATGATAACTATATATACTTAGTTGTAATTTTATATGAAATTTCAACTATACATTGTAAAGAGATTCTAACAAATTGCTGAGTCCTAGGGAGAAGCAAAAGAATTATCCGGATTTTAGAAAGCCACATTCATGATGAATCATTGATGGACTATTACTTGTTGGACAGGAGTTACAAAAGGAGGAAAGTAGCAATAAAAGGCAAAAGATAATGACGTGAAAGTTATAGGGTTTTAAAAAAAAATAAATGGAAAGGCAATACAACCTTCTTGTGAACTAAGACAACAAAATATTTTACTTATGCACAAATTAAGGTTAGATATTAAAGAAAACCACAACTTCTGAATGAGGACTTAATTAGGACTACAGAGGAGCTAGGAAATTAGTAAAATCTCACTCTTCAAAGATTTTCAAGAATAAGTTAGGCAAACAGATACATGGGGCATCTACGTATGTTTCTTTATATCTTCTCACAAGTATACTCTTCAGTTTCCTTATCCACATCCTACTACTGTATTTTGTAATGTTATTAAAAAATGAACTTGATAACAGCTATACTCCAACTCTAGGCTATAAATAATTTGAAAACACAAGAAAGAGGAAAATGTCTTCTTTCCCCTTAAAAGACTTCTCTAGGGAAAAAAAAAAAGGAACTATAAAAAATTGATTTGGAGAAGGCTTCTTACTGCTATATGACTGTAACTATCTGGCTACAGTCAAATTTTTGCTTTCCTTGTTTTGGGTGAAAAAAGTTTTCAACATTGTTTTGATATTGAAATATAACTTATGCAGAAGGAAATTGACCTCCATACTGATTTGGTAGATCGAATAGACTTTGATTAAGAAGGCTTTGTATTTGTGTATTCCCTCAACATAGAAAGGTCATGGTATCCCATCAGGAATGCCCTTAGATTTCCAAAGCCCTAGTGAGTCCTTGACAGAACGGAGGGCTAATATATATAAGATTCTTCTGACAATGTTTAGAAGATAGCTACTGTCACTTCACATTTGTGAAGCCTAGTTGTTAAGGTGTGCTCTAAAGTTGTCTACTGAAACAAGCTTCTGATGATTAATGTGTAGAGGAACATATCTGCAGTTCAGATTTGAGTATAGGCTGTTAATCTAGGAGTTGGACTGGATGATCCTTGTGGGTTCCTTCCAACTCAGAATATTCAGTAACTGACAAAAAAACAATTTTCTACATCTAATGCAGGTATAGTGAATAGGTGAGATGTACTGTACTCTGTAAAAGGCCTTTTTCAAAAAATAGGAAAAAAAGGAAAAGACAAATTGGATTGATTTACTCCAAATTACGCCTAATAAATACAGGGGGCAATGTTGTTGACCAAGGACTGACATCCATCCCTTTGATGCACCCTAGTGCTTTCCAGAATATGGAGCTGACAAATGTGACCTAGGAACTACCCTTTCAGAAGGGTCTTTTGTGACAGACACCTAGCACTCAGTCTATATTTGGGTAAGTAATGCTACTGGAGCCTGGCAGAGTGTGTAAATATTTGTAAACATCTGGAAGTTATGGTACAATACCTCTGAGACACCTTCAGTCTTCCTGAACTAGCAGGTTGAAGCCAGCTGGGTTCCAGCCAGGAAATCTCAAGTTGATTGAGACATCTATGTTTTAACAACTGAATGGAGTCATAGATGTTTTAAATTTACCCCGTCTCTCACCTAATGTTTTGTGATTTAGAATGTTCTTATCACGTGAAGGAAAGTTTGCCCTTACTTGTCAGCAGTTCCAAACCTTCACCTAAAATAAACAATTGGATTCAATACAAGCAGTTTTATTTTAATGAATTTCCCAGAAACTTATAACCAGTATTGCTGTTTAACTTATTATTTCTATCTTCTACTAGCACTATTAATACACAATATCTATATTGTCAAGGTGTTCTTGGCATTGCAATTGTACTTTTTTTTTATTATTACCATAACTTTAATAATAACATCTGAGAGTTACAGGAGCCTAAGATATTGCAAACGTTTAGTAAAAACGGCTACATTTAAAGGTACATATTTAAATCGTAGCTATTTGTGCTGAGTTTATATACTATACTAACAATGAAAAATGTATTTAATTGCTTTAAAAATGGTAAGAAGTTTACTTTCTTATGATGGACATTCAGCACAGCCATTTTGTTATCTGCTTTGATGTAGTCTAGTACCCTTTATAAAAACTTAGCTGTGCTGATTCAATTCCTTTTTTTATTTGGATATAACAACTATGGTTAGGATTGTGGTTTGATCCTAAGAAATTTGCTAGGTTAATTCTGATGTCATTTTGACTTTAATGATGTTCAGAGTCTGCACGTGGTTTAATCTTATCTGACAAGTAGTAGGATCAAAATTACTGATTTTCCTTTTGCTTTTGAAAAATAAAATAAATCAGTAGATCAAGATTTTTGGACAGGATGTAGAAGATTCAGACATACAAAAAGACATACAAGTTCTTTCACGTATTTTAAATTGAGATTAGTGTAAAATTACAAACAGAAAAATCACTCCTACCCCTTCATTTAAAAAAAAAAAAACCACAATGTGGCAAATGTGTAATGATTACTTTAAAGTTTCAAGATCAGAAATAAAAGGAATGAGCTCACTAGCATCTTTGTGTGTAATCTTCAATGTATGTCAAAGATATGTTATATTTATCTCACCTAACTTCAGGAACAGACACAACTGAGGTTCCTGAGATTTCTGTTATGACTCCTGTTAGAGCTACTTTCCATTTCTCTGCATGATAACTACAACACAAATAATATGGCAAATCTGGTAGGAATTCAAAGAAAACAGGGTATTTAAACAACATACTGTTCTGCATGAAATTAACTATTTGCTTCTCCTTTGTTCATGGACTTATATTTAACTCCACCTTTAGAATCTGACTTGCACAGATGGATCATTTAGTCATACTGAATAAATGGAACCAATGAAAGACGTATTTACACCTCTAATTCTGATGAGATTTTTCACAATATTTATATATTTGGTTCTACAGATGTTTGTGATAATGTGTTTCCTTGCAGAGCATGTTAACTTCAGCCTAACACTTCACTGATATGGTTTTCTGGCTTCTGACTCCTGTAGTAGTCAGTTTGAACCACAAATATCAATGTGTTTCTCTTCCTATAATGTTTTTGGTATTTTTAATGAATTTTTTATTTCCCTTTGCTTTGACAAAGGAGCCAGGGAAGGAGGGAAAGGAAAAGGTTTCTGTCAAATTGCATGTATTCTTTTCAAAAGCTGGTAAGAACAAAAGATATTTGGTACCCAGATAGCAATTATTTTATATTAAACAAAATGCTTTTAATGAAAGTGAATTGATGGATGAGATGCAAAATCCTTTTGATAGAGTGATACTTTGGTGCCTCTTTGGGGCACCAAGCTTGGTCAATTTTTACCATGTCTAAGTAGGTTAAACACAAGGCAGTATCTACTGGACAAACCTGCATAATAGACAGCTAAGACTAACAGTCTGTAAAGATGTACTTTAATATTGTCATCATCTACAATAAGATGCCTTAGGAGTTGACCACACACTTGCTTATAAGTTAATTGCACTCGTTGCTATTTGAAATGGCCTGATGTTCAATGTTTCTGAGTTGCAGATTGTTTTGTTCTTTTTTTTTTTTTTGGACAGTTTTATACCTTCTCATGTCAGTGTTTTCGCTCTTGAATCCTTTATTTACCAACTATGCANTGTTTCTGAGTTGCAGATTTTTTTTTTCTTTTTTTTTTTTTTTTGGACAGTTTTATACCTTCTCATGTCAGTGTTTTCGCTCTTGAATCCTTTATTTACCAACTATGCACAGCTCAACATCCTTAGTTCTGTCTGAAAATTTGGGTTTGCAATTCTCCCTTAAACAGTTCTATTTGATGTACTTTTTCCTATAGCTTTCTCAGAATTTAGTGTTCTTCTCAGAAGTCAGAGCCCAGCGTGCACAAGTATGCGATACTAAAACTAGACAAAGAATAGCAAATTGGATACTCTGGGAAAGGCACTGGTAGAGTTATCAAGCTAGGAGGTAAAAGCATACTGTTACCTGAGTCCTCATTTATTTTATTATTTTCTTCTAAAATAATTCAGAAAACCGATGTTTTTCTATTTCTTCGTGTGTATGTATGTGGGTTTGGTGGGCAAAAACAGCTCTGTCCCCTTCCTCAACACTTGTTACAGGTGTTTTGGACACTTGATCAAGAAAATCCTTTTGAATTCACCTTTTTCTCCACTTTTTACAAAGCAGGTTTAAGGATGTAACATGGGTCTGTGGAGTCGTATGCTTTAATGGTAGGATTTGCTTTGTCCACATCTAGCACTGCAAAAATTAGGTATCTAGCTTAAGTTTTACAGTTTACCTTTCAAAAGTTTGATTTATTCAATATATTTTATATATGCAAGGTGTGGGTGAGCTTTGACCTATAGGTGCAACTGTCTCTTCATTTGTAACAGACATTGGCCAAGTATTTTAAACTAGAAAACTAATTAAAATAATTAAAGCTTAATGGGATTATTGAAACCATGTGAATCAACCTCATGTCAGTTGTGAAGATTCCTCTGAAATCTTAGACATGTGTTTGAATTCTCTAATAAGAAGCAGCCATTTCCTGACATGAGATTTCTTTGGTGCTTACAGAAGATCAGATTAATGAAAAGTCTTGTCAGAGAACTTAAAGATTGACCTTTGTGTTTTCAGGTTTTTTCCCATGACACTAGGACACTGGTGTGCTTCTTAGTTTACAAATCAAAGCAGTACCTTCACATGGTTTATATTTTAATTAGTAAATGATTTTTCAGAGTTGTGTCTAAAGTTTTTGACCTTTTACTTAGTACCATCCTTCACAGGTAAATAAATCTGACCTGAAGATTCCTATCAATGGTGCTCAATGTTTCTTAAAATAAGCACACAATGACTTGTGACACTTTCTGTCATGACACTGGCATTACATTCCTTCTTTTCTTTACTGCAGTCCTTTTCTAGTTTATTCAAAATAATTGTGACATCTTAGTCTTTGGGATTCCTGTCTTTGCTTAAGAACATTTAAAATTCTGTTCTAAAGCTTAATTAATATGATGGATTGAAAGTAAAGTTTGTGAGGTTTAAAAAGCAATTGGAAAAGATGCCCTTGCAGGGAGAGCATGTTCAGAAGAGCTTTGATTTTGCTTAAGCCTTTTGAGTTCGTGGTGAAGAGAAAAGCAAATACTGTCTGGTTTCACTTGTCTTATGCAGGTTTATTTAGACAGACAACTTCTTGGAGTATACTGTGAAGTAAATGCATGTTCATATTTAATTTTAAGGAATGTGATTGGCTAATATGTTAATCATAAGTGAAATATTTTAAAATAATAATGAAAGTGAAAAAAGTGTAGTGGAATTGATGTTTATCTTATGTGATTTTATATACTTTTCTTTGCTGTTTAAGTACATTGTAGTAAATATCTCAAAGTGCTCTTAGTGCCATAGCACCATAACTGAATCTCCTGTCCAAGAAGAAGAAAGCACAGATAATTTTATGTCAGTGGACTTTAATAATGGAAATTACTTTTTGTAATATAGACAACACCAAGTGATAAAATTGAGATAAAAATTAAAAGTTTGGAGAATTTAGCCTTATTGTTTCAGTGGGAACCTATGTTTTTGTTTAGAGGCAAATTACTGTAAAACAACTTAGTTATTTACCTCAGTACAGTTAGATTAGTTCCTTGTAGGTTTTGTAATAAATTCAATCCAAAAAGTTTGTTGGGATGTTTCTATTTTATATTTTTACCTTACCACTAATAATAATATAATAATGGCCAGACTTTCACGAACGAAGATCTGAGGAAGGTCTTTGTACGCCTTCCAGCCTGCGCATTGGATTTATTTTAGGTGGGACACAGTGCGCACAGAACTGAGCCCACCCTTTAATCCTAAGGTTCATCTGCCGGGGCCAAGCGAGCTTGGACAGTGGCAGCGAGGTCCTCAGGACGTAGGTGGATTGCCTTACAGGGCTAACGGGCTGCGCCTGCCCGGGGAGTTTCCCCGACCAGGAATCGAACCCGGGCCTCGGCAGTTACAGTGCCGTATCCTTAACCACTAGACCACCAGGGGCTCCCACCTTACCACTATTGTCTCTTTATTAAACACTTTTCTATTGCATTCATTTTTAATGAAAGAATTAAAATGTATTTAGTGCCCAGATATATGAAATGAGATAGGATGACTGCTGTGTCCAGCTCTGAGGTCCCTAGTACAAGGTATGAACCCATTGGCGAGGGTCCAGAGGACAACCATGAAAATGGTCAGACAGCTGGAACACATCTCCCATGAAGACAGGCTGAAAGAAGTTTGGGTTGTTCAGCCTGGAGGAGAAGGCTCTGGAGTGACCTCACTGCAGACTTCCAGTAGCTAAAGGGGGTATACAAGACAGCTAAAGAGGAACTTCTTCAAAGGGCATATAGGGATAGGACAAGGAAGAATATCTTTAAACTGAAAGTGGGTATGTTTAGGTTGAATACTAGAAAGAATTTCTTCATTATCAGGGTGGGGATACACTGGAATAAGTTGCGCAGAGAAGCTATGAATACATCCTCACTGGAAATGTTCAAGGTCAGGTTGGATGGGACTTTGACCTGTTCTAGTGAAAGGTGTCCCTGCCCATGGCAGAGACACTGTACTACACGATCTTTAAGGCTCCTTCCAACCCAAACCATTCTGGTTCTTTCTCTTTTTAGAATGCCTTTAAACCAGGACTGCTTCCAGATAAAACCCTTCACCTTATCTGAGCCAAAACTTTGATATAAGATTTCCCTTTTCTTGAGAAGTCAGATTGATATGGAGTTTTTTATAATCCATGCTGAACAAAAGAAATTAAACTGAAATTCTTCTGTTTATAGCTGAAAGTACACTATCATCTAGGACCAAAAAAAGATAATGAGCTTAATTCAACGTCAGAAATATGCACTACCTAGAATGCCAGCTGCCATAAGAGGGAATATAAGAACAATATTTCTCCTCCCACACCGTAGCAACAAGCTAAAATTATGTGACATAATTGACAATTAGCACAATAAACACTTAAAATTGCAGGGGCATGTAAATATTAAGTCAAAGTAACAGAACAATGTAATTCTCAATTATTTTGACCAAATGGCAAGATAAAAAAAGGTAAAAAAGGCAATTCATTTGGGTTTTGACTATTGGGTGGGTTTGTTTGGTTGTCGTTGATGTTGTTGTTGTTTTTTGGGGTTTTTTTGTTTGTTTTGTGGGGTGTTTTTTTAGCAAGGAAAAGATATTTGTTCTTAGATGTCGTAATTTCTGTATTAGAGGGTCACAAATGGTCAAAGCCAATATTTCACATACCCATTTAAATTAGTCTGGATGCTTGTACTATAACATAGCCTTTAGCTATTTTATATGTAATTCTATTCATACATACATTATTAAACTTCTGCAGTTAACAAAACCCTTGAATACAGTGCACAGTACTTCTGACACAGAAAATATACAATAGAAGTAGAAAAAACTAAACAAAAGGGAATGTCAAGGATGATTGAGAGCCAATTTCTGTATAAGGAGAAATTAAATAAACTTTTCCACTCTTGAGTTTGGGAAAGTAATGATTGTCAGGAAAAACAAACAAACATAAGATATAGGAAAAATCATTCATTTTTTCAACAGAAGATATGTTTTAATGAGCTAGAATTGAACAAATTCCATATGAAAAAGAAAGTAGATTATTCACAAAATACACAATTAAAATATGAAAGTCCTTGAAAGAAAAAAATTACACCAGTTCAAAACCATTAGAAACAATGCATGAAAATAAAATACACCCAGAGTTATGACCCACAGAGCATACCATCCTTTGCTCAAAAGGTTTCTTAATTCTTACTAGCTAGAAGCCAAGAATTTATTCTGTTGAAGTACCATTACATGTAATTATTTTATTTTCACAATTTGCTCATTCATTTGTATTGCCATGTTGTTGGCTGTTGTCGTGGGTTTTCTGAATATTCTTTTTTTTTCTTTTTAGTACAGAACTTTCTACTTGGCAAAAATTATTAATTTGTTAAATCAAACTGTGTAAACACATGAAAAGTGTTTCAGAATGTAGAGATATCACAGTGCACCATAACTAATCCTGTATTTAGCTGTGTATGGGCTATTAACAGGAATCATGATTACTAAAGATGGTATTTTCAAAATAACATGGCCAATGCAACCTCAACTAGAAATACAAGTCAGTGTGCTCTACTACTACATCTGCATCATTACCTCTATGCTTGATTTGGTATACTATCAATATAGCACATTCTGTAATGTATTGCAGCCAAATCATGGCTGATATTTCTTCTTTTCCCATCTTCTCCATGTTGTTTTCTTAGCCATACTGAGTCAGTATTAAGGAAAAGAAGCTGAATTTGAATCAGTCATTTTGCAATCTTTGATAAATAAATTGTAAAGGACATCAGCAATACTCTTATTTATTGTTTTCCATTATTATTTTACATGCATCAACATTATTGCTGAGCTTCTTGGATTTCAAAGCTGTAATTGTGTCACCCTTACATTATTCTTCATTTGATCTTTGGAGCATCCTGCATTGTCTGCAAAAGAGAAAAGTAGAAATGAAAAATAAATTACAATTTTAATATAACACAATAGAAGGGATAAATTATTTTGGCATGTCATAGAAGCTAAACGAGTTTTGGAAGATAAACATGTGTTGGAATTTATAGGGTATAAACTTCATTTTGTATGGGTGATATAAATCACTGGAAAATAAACTGTAACATACTTAAGATCATACTTTTTTCTACTTTACCACTGAGTATTTATACCCACCAAACAAATTGCAGATGAGATAGGATTTAAGGTGTCATTTATTTACAGGTGATGATAATGACAAACAAATCCTTACCTACTGCACTGTGCAAGCTCAGCAGCAAAACTGAATGGCACAGTAAAACATGATATCACCTCAATAAATGTTACTATTTTGTGGTGCTTTGATAGAATATGAATCCAATAGGATGCAGCAAAAATCTTGCTTCATATTATCAGTAATTCATTTTTTAACTTAGAAGAATTAAATAACTCATATGCGGTGGTTGATTCTGTGGAGTTAAAAGATGATGACCACATTTGGAGTAGATGACTAAAATACCTAGTTTGTTGTGTGGTGTTGGACCCAGTTTGATCACAGAACATCAGCCATTTCTAATGAGAAATTATTCCAGAGGTCACTTACAACATCCTTTAAAGTCTCTTTCCCTCCAAAGCTGTGGCCTTCTTTAGCCTGCTTTTAGGGGTTGTCCTATGGATATTCTGACGTTCCATGAGAACTGCTTCAGTGCCCAACGTGTGAAACAAAAAGATGCCAGAATCCTCATGTTCAAGTAGAGTTTAAATAATTAGTGCTGGTATTTTAAAGTAACTCCATCTCTCCACTGAATATAAAGGAATTCTTCTGTGCATGAGAGGTAGTTGTGCTTATTATACATATTTGGCTGAAAAATTCTGGTTTTGCCGTGCATGATAGAAAGGCTACCTTTGTGAATTCATATAACATTACATAAGTGGTTTTGTCGTCTATGATTGTTAACAAACCTTTTCTAGTTCTGCTGGATTATTTTTTGTTGTTGCTTTGTTTTTGTTTGGGTTGTGGGTTTTTTTCTTTTTTCTGTGGTTTTCTCTTTCTTTTCCTGTTTTTTGGAGGTTTGTGTTTTTTTTTAATTATTTGGAATCTTGAAGCCCTTATATTATCATATACATCTTAAGAAATAATCTGCAAGATTTAATTCAATGCATTATTTCTCTTTTGCAGAGGTGTTTCTCTTTGTTATATTTCTTATTATTTTGTTATTAATTCTAGAAAAGAAGAACTTTTAATTAATTTTTACAATCAGTTAGCAAAGTCATCATGTACACAGATATGATACTTACATATATACACAACTGTACATATAAACACAAACACATACTTAGCATAGTATTTTGTTTTTAAACGTTATCAAAGTTTTTAAGATTACTAAAAACTAACAAGTTACTCCTAAGAGTTAAGTTTCTGTAAACTTTTCTGACCACACAGATTGCATAATACTAAGAAACATTCCAGCAATAACAGACTGGGAGGACGTCAGCAACTTATGTCTTGTTTTTACCCTGTAATGTCTGTTTTCATAGAATCATAGAATCATACAATCAGATGGGTTGGAAAGGACCTCTGAGATCATCAAGTCCAACCCTTGATCCAACACCACTGTGGTTACTAGACCATGGCATTAAGTGCCACATCCAGCCTCATCTTAAAAACCTCCAGGGACGGTGAATCCACCACCTCCTTGGGCAGCCCATTTCAGCCTCACATTACCATCTCTGTAAAAAATTTCTTCTTAANACACAATACTCCAGGTGTGCCCTCACCAGTGCTGAGTACAGGGGAAGAATCACTTCACTGCTCCTGCTGGCCACACTGTTCCTGATACAGGCCAGGATGCCATTGGCCTTCTTGGCCACCTGGGCACACTGCTGGCTCATCTTCAGCTTCCTGTCGATCCAAACTCCCAGGTCCCTTTCTGCCTGGCTGCTCTCCAGCCACTCTGTCCCCAGCCTGTAGCGCTGCAGGGGGTTGTTGTGGCCAAAGTGCAGGACTCAGCACTTGGCCTTGTTGAACCTCATCCCGTTGGAATCAGCCCAACTCTCCAGCTTGTCCAGGTCCCTCTTCAGAGCCCTCCTGCCTTCCAGCAGATCAACACTCCTCACCAACTTGGTGTCATCTGCATTTTGAAGTGTACTAAGCTACTGAGTTAATGGACAAGATAAGAGTCAATTCAAGAAATATTTTTTTAACCTTCATAATGATTTATCAACTCAGAGCAATTAAATTTAACACACAAAAAGAATAGTTTCCCCTTTCCCACCTCCTCTCCTCATCTAAATTTTCACTGTCCATAAAATGAGGAAATAAAATTTCCCTAAAATTGTGTTTTGAAGACAAATTAAAATGGATTGCCAGAAATGTCAAGGGAGGCAATGTTTGTACACCAAGGTAATGAAAACTTCTCTTATAACATCACAATTTACAGTGTAAATTTATAGTTCATTAACTGGGATAATTGTAATGGATAATAAAATTGTGGGATTACAGGTTATCATACCAAGCACTCCAAACTCCTACGTACCTAATTCCAGTCTACTGCTATCAGAGCATTAAATAATGAACTTCATTCCTTAAGAAACTAAATTCTGGTCTACAGTGTTTTTGTAATTTTGGTCTTTTCTTTCTGGTTAGAAGCAAAAATTAGTGTAAATGTTAGGAGAAAACATTTAGTGAGAGGTTTAGAAACTTTTGAATCTGCCCTCACAATAAGGGCAATGCCTTGTATTTTCTGCAAAATTCAGGAAAGCAGGAAGAGATTAATTGGTAGAAAATCAATATGTTGAGGTACACAGGACAAAAGGAGGAGGTAGAGGTAGAAGGAGCAAGAGGGAAGAATGAATTATAGATGACAAAAAGCTTTGTGGGTAGGTCTCAGGATTTTCAACTGAATTTTACTTTTTATAGCCACTTATGGGACAAACTACAGGGATTAGTGACACAAAAAATAAATAAACTTTTGGGCTTTGGAGGGAGGGATCAGATCTGCAATTCTATACTCTTAAAGGCACCAAGGCAAAAAACCATAAGCCTGGAATATTTCTAACAGAAAGGAAGTGAAACATATCATCAGAACTGAAAAGTATTCATTAAAAGTAGATAGTGGTTACTAGTACCACTGAATAGAAATATAATTTTTTTTAAAACTCTATGTCCGTGTTCAATGCATAATTTTTTCTTCTGTGCTTTTGAGTTACAACAGTGAAGATGTCTTTTCTTCTTCATTATAGTTTAATGAAAATCATGATAATTATTCAAATTGGGATATTTAAATATATGAATATGTAGGATCCACTCTAACACACAGTGAGTTATAGCTGAAAAGACAACGAATTTTCATGAAAATTGCAGTACAGAGAGAAGTAACTAGAAAAATTCTCACTTACAAAACCTGTAATTAGGACTTGCTTGTAATTGCAAACCCAAATCCTCAGAGGTATCAAAGATATCTCTGCACACGTATTTGAAATTATCCTTGTAAAATTGTTTATCCATTCAAATTTCTCTTGCCTATTAAATTGTCACAGTATAATAAAACAGCTATGAGGAGAACATCTTAATTAATAGCCTTTGAAAATAAAACTGTTAATGCATTCCCTTAGAAGGGCATTTCTAAATGTTCATGCCAGGGTGGTGGATAAATAGAAAATAAAGAGATGTTGTATATCTCTGTCTCAAGGCCCCACTGTTCACGTTATGTCAAATACTTCTGTGTTTTGAGTGGAGGGACTGAACCTGATTTTACAAAAAAATATGTTGAAAAAAGATTTCAGATTTGGAAATCACAGATTTCCATTAGAAAAATTGCATCCTATGCAGTTCCAGATTAATATTTAGGAAATTGGATCTGAAAGCTATATGAGTATAGTGCTAAAATTGCAAGCCACTCCTCAGGCATGAGTGTCCGAGCTGTAAATTGTTAGGATGACCTGAAACATAGTTTTATTCTCTCCAGGGATCACTTATTCCCTGTTAATTCCTGGTCATTGTTTCACAGATATTAAGAGTAAAAGGTCACTTGGAACAGATGACAGACATGGCAAGTCTTTTTTTCTGAGGAGATGAAAGTTTATTAATTTGTGTATGAACAGTGCTATGCCGCTTTTCTAAAGTCCAGAGAATGGGCTTTGGCCCTATTTAATTCACTATTATAGACATAATATGCACACAGCCAAACTGATATTACTCTGTATATTTAATTGAGGGATAATATGTACCTTGTTCATAAAATTAATTTTCAGCACAGATTAAGCTAACCTAAATTAGGTTAATAAGCCCCTGAGCCCTTGTACTGTTCAATCAGGAGAAAAAAAATAGCCCAAGAATTTGATTGCTCTTTTAAGATAATTCACTGCTTTCATTGACTACAGAAGCAGACTAGGGACTTTTTATAAACTTCATTAATTTTCAGTTTAAGCATCTCAAATAATTGTTTTCTATTACATGGAATAAATCACATCCTTGACAACCACTTCTGCAATGTTCAACTATTAAAACAAACTCAAGTTTTCCTATTTTTTAAGTGGTTCTATTGCTCCCAAAGACATTTCTGAGTTTATTCTTGAGGAATTTAAATGAGTAAAGTATATATTTTTGCTGTATCAGCTAATGTAGTTGGTGCTAATAAGCAAAGTCTTTGCATCTGGAGAATATTAATGTTAGACTACAAATCTGGATAAAGCTAAGAGGAGGTAAAAACACGCGAAGTTCAGGTGTATATCAAAACTTCAACTATATAACAGTAGAAAAAAGCCCCCCAAAATTATCCCTCCTTCTTTTTGTTTGAAATACATAGCTGAACTCTTGTTCTAGTTTCATAAAGATTTAATTTTTTGCCAAAATATCTGAAAGTATTTACTTCATCAAATGAGAAAAAAAATAGCATTTTGCATTGAGAAGAAAGGAAGTGTATCCTATGAAGTTTTGTGGATGTTTCTTCCTTTTGTCTTTTCTGAACCTAGTCCAGGGCAACTAACTGTAGGTGGCCTTGCTTGAACAGGAGGCTGCACCAGATGACCTCCAGAAGTCCCTCTGAGGCTCAACGATTCTGTGATTCTGTATCTTGCTTCAAATTATTATGTGACTTTATCTGTAGTTTTATATGAACAGCAGGATATACTTTCATTGTCTGATGATCATTTAATTAAATTCTTTCATAACACAATAAAATAGTGACAATTTTGAGGGCAAAAGGAAGTTGATATACTTTTAAAAGCCCCTGTATTAATATACAAAAGTTTATATGTGACCATTATTCTGTTAAACTACTTACTTCATCAGTGCCCAAAATAACATAAAATGACTGCTTATGCCCAATATTTATAAAAAATACTTTGAAAGTATTGAGCATTTAAACATGTATGGAATTAAAAAAAAATACAATAGAAATGAAATGGAAGTTAATTATTTTGACATTGTTTAAATCTATTTGCTCAATTAATTTATTCTTTTTTTCCAGAATAATATATTTTACGGAGACAAATTATTTTGCTAAGAAACATTTCAACATAGAATATTTAATTTTAGAGAAGAGTAACTTTTCTATCAGTTAAAATGCAGGGGATACACAGGAATCCTTGACCAATCAAATCAGAGCAGTCTGAGATGAAAAGCACTGTTCTGCATTTTTCAAGAGCTTCAGCATATTGCTCTATAGTCACAGTTAGTGTCCTAATTCTCCGTACTAACCAAAGTGTCCCAATTTATACAAACATCTTCACCTGTCCAAAAGTTGTGTCAGGCTCTTATGCAAAAAACAGACGTGGTAGAAAGTTAATTTTCACCTAAAAATGCAAAAAAAAAAGCAAAACTGAAACCTGTTCTGTTTTTTGTTGTTGTTTTGTTTGTTCATTTGTTTGTTTTTTGATTGTTTGGGTTTGGGGTTTATTTGGGGTTTTTTGGTGTGTGTGTTTTTGTGGGGGTTTTTTGTTTGTTTTTGTTTGTTTGTTTGTTTTCTGTTGTGCCCATATCAGACAAATGTCAAACATCAAATTTTCTTTAGAAAGAATCAAATGTTAATTGCAAATTGTTTTCGTTGTTAATGTAACTCTGACCACATAAAGAACCTAATACAATTAAGAAGTATTAGCCATTAAAATTAATTTGATATGTATCAAAGTATCATATTAACATAAATACCTTCTGCTTTAATTAAGCCCATGAAAGCCAATACAAGATAAAGATGAAATGACAAACAACATAATTTAATAACATGCCTGTTGAAAATCTAATAACACTTTCTTTTGACCATTTAGGAGCATGTTTTCTGTAGTAGTCATTCTAATTGCTCCAGAAAACTGAAAAGCTAGTTACAAAAATCAATTTGGTAAGGCCCTGAAACCCATGTAAAATTTTGTGCATCAAAAGAAAAGGAAATCTTATATCAAATCTCATGGTATTTAGGACTTCAACACATAGTTTTTAGCATTTCACTGTCGCGAGTCATTGAAGTGAATTTTATGTTACTTGGTTCTAAACAATCTTCTGCACTTTTTTATGTTGTTTGGAACACAGTTTTGTTAGAAATTGAAAAACAGATAGGTAAATGAGCACCCACATCATCATGACACTTTCGTAACAAACATTTTTACCATTAGGTTTCTTTCAAGCACACAGCTTTCCAACCATAGCTGTAAAGGCATTCAACTGAAACTAAAAGAGCAGAAAATGGTGAAGACAGATGGCCGAGCTACTGCACATATACACAGCAAAATTGTAAAAAAAACCTCACCTTATAAATTTAAACAGCAGTAGGAAAATTAGTCACATTACTGTCACTTTGCTGTCCAGCATATATACATACAGACACACATACTTACACACATAGATATTCTTCTATAAAACTTTTGGCTGTCTAGTCTGTTTGCTGCTTCGAAAATCTAGCTATTTAAAAACATCATCTTCTAACTTGTCCAGAGAGAGTAAATTCAATGTCACTTTTTTCTTCCTGTTTTTTCAGTTTCCAAAAATGCATTTCAATATGCAATCTGTAGCTTTGGACAGAAAATACTTTATTCAAATTAGTACAGTGAAGCCTTACTTGTTGATTTTCATTATGACACATATTGATAAGATATTTTATCAATAACTGAGTTAAGTACAACAAATGAAAATAGTCATGATTCATTATAAATTACCTAGATGTGAAATAAAGTTTGGTGTTGAGGGTCTTTCTGATTCTTTACTAAATAAGTCTGGGCTTCATTTCAATGAAAGGCTACACCTGGAGTACTGTGTCCAGTTCTGGGCCCCTCAGTTCAGGAAGAATATTGAGGTCCTGAAGCAGGTCCAAAGAAGAGCAACCAGGCTGGAGCAGGGACTTGAACATGAGCCCTATGAGGAGAGGCTGAGGGAGCTGGGGTTGTTTAGCCCAGAGAAGAGAAGGCTCAGGGGAAACCTCATCACTCTCTACAACTCCCTGAAAGGAGGTTGTAGCCAGGTGGGGATTGGTCTCTTCTCCCAGGCAACCAACAGTAAGACAAGAGGGCATGGTCTCAAACTCAGCCAGGGGAGGTTTAGCTTAGATATTAGGAAGAAATGCTTTACAGAGAGGGTGGTCAGGCACTGGAATGGGCTGCCCAGGGAAGTGGTGGATTCTCTGTCCCTGGAGGTATTTAAGAAGAGACTGGATGCAACACTCAGTGCCATAGTCTAATAATTGCAGTGGTAGTGGATCAGGGGTTGGACTTGATGATCTCAGAGGTCCTTTCCAACACATTTGATTCTATGATTCTATGAAAAGAAAATTCCTAAAAAAACTTAGCAGACTAGTATTGCTTGGGTATGGCTTAAGGCTACAAAGTGATCTGTTGAGCATAGGTAGGCTGGAAACACATGAGCACATGTAACTTTTGGGAGTTAAATATTTCATAACTTGAGAACACTGATCTTGTTACAATCCACCCAAGATGTATGCATCACTCAGCTGAACTGGCATTTGACCAATGTATCATTAAAGGGATTTTTTTGAAGGCTTCCTGAGGACTCGCAATACACTGGGCCAAGTGATTCACAAAGTTTCCTTGCAGTACCAGAACTGTCTCTCTGTGTGTCAGTGAAAGGGATAGGAAGTATTTTTGATCTTCAGAAAAGCATGAAAGAAGAAATCTTTCCTAGCACTTTAAAGTGTTACAGTTTAAAGCACTTAGAAGTTAATAAATGTGCATTAATCAGAAAGTTCACTTGGATACCTCTCATTATTCTTAAGTCAAAGTATTTCTGTAGTGGAAGCAGTATGGGTTACTCCCATTTTATATTTAGCAATTTCTTCTCCTTCTCTATGGTGCCGTCTTTACTCCAACGAATCAGTCACTGAGGATTCCAATTAATATTAAGGCAAAAGCAAATTGGAAAAAGGTTTTGCATGTGCAAAATCAAAGTGAAGCAAAAAATAACATGGTTTCTACTTCCCAGCAGCAGCCATTGCTGACCACTCCTGAGAAACAGGGCTACAGCACACTTGATGGTTCCTCAGCAGGCAGCCACTGGAGACAATGAATGCCTGCCTTCCTGTTCCGTGCCTCAGCTTTTATATCTGAGCTGATATCATATGGTCTGGAATATCCCTTAGGTCAGTTTGGGTCAGCTGGCCTATTTGAGTCCCCTCCCAGGATCTTGCCCTCAGCTGATGAAGGAATGTTACAGTGCTGGTGCTGTGCTCAGCAGTAGCCAGAACACCGATGTCATCAGCACCCTTCTAGCTGCCAATGCAAAGCACAGCACTGTGAGGGCTCTTATGGGCAAATGAACACCATCCCAGCCAGGCTCACTCCATCTGTCCAGAATCATAATTTTTTTCTTTTTTCTTGAAAAGGTTGTTAATTTATTCATGGTCATTGATGGCTTACAATATTTAGGCATGAAATAAGGGATTAAAGTAGACCATCAGGAATTTGAAATTATTGTACCTTTATGAATGGTGACAGGGAAATCTGAAAAAAATACATTTTTAGATTAATTTAAAAGAAAAGAAAGGTTACAGGCTCCAGTGACTCTAAATTAGAAGTAGCCTAATTCAGACTCAGTATATATTCTTACTAGTGAAATTAATTAACCCAATTAATGAACTTATTATGAAGAATCCATCTTCAAATGAGATTTTGAAATTGGCTGTTTTCCCCCTATAGTATTCTAATGAACTTTCATAATTTGTTGTGTACAGTAAAAGATGATTGAGTTGTCCTGTGAAAGAGTGCTCAAAAATCACATGGAAGAAGCACAGTCTTGAAAAATGTACTTTTAATTAAGTTGGTTCTGTTCCAAGTGTAAATTTTAGTAGAGTATCTTAAAGGCAAACTTTATTAACTAAAGAAAAAAAAAACAACAAAAAAACACCAACCAAACCAACCAAAATACCCCAAACCACAGACAAAACCCCACAACAACAAAAGCTAAAATCAAACCACCATATACCAACTGTACCTTTTCTACTGTGTATTAAACAGCCCACATGAACTAAAAGCAGACTGAAACATAAACTAAGAAATGAGCTAATTAAGTTATATGTAACCCTGAAAAAACAATGATACAGTGGTTGTCAATGTCATGTGATCATGGGAAATGTGAAACAAATTGAGAAGTTTCTAGTTAATTAGAAATTTCCTTAGCCAGAAAGTACTCCTCTTTTTTTTTCATAGCAACTCATTATGTGTTCACATAGCAACTTCATTATGTGTTTTATTATGTAAGATTTAATCTGGAAATTTCCTGAAGGAATGTTTTCCATTGAGTTCTTTTTCCTCGTCAATTACAAGAGAAGAGTACACAAAAGGATATGAGCCTGAGAACACTCATTGTATCATATCTGTTTCAGTGGCCTGAACCTGGGGACTGAAATCACAGCTTTAATTCACCTTGTGGCCTAGTAATTATGAATTCAAACGGGGTTGGATTCACAGCTATCAGCACACTAAACAGGAGATGTCTAAACAAGGTGATAGCAGACACTTCAAGAAGTTGTTTCTGAAGTCCCAGCCCTCCAGGCATTTTTCAGCTCCTACTTCACTGCTTTAGTTTAAGCACGCATAACGTTGATGTCTGTATTTGTCAGACATAAACCAGAAAATCTATATTTCTTCATTGATAATAAAAGGTATTCATTCAGATGTAAATATCCACACAGGCAACAGTTTAGAGTCAGGTGATGTTAAATCCATCCCTAATTTCCAAATAACACGATTCAGACATCTTCAATTCAATTTCAAGTATGTGAATCCCAGCTGGGTGTATGTTTCATTGATTCTGACAAACTGCTGGCAACTGTTGGTACACTGAATAGAGGGAAACTAAGTTTCTATATTAAAAAAAAAAAATAAGTTGAAAGTATTCCATGTTAAAATTTGAGAAAGTAATTTTTTAGCCCTCTGAGTACCTTTGGACTTTCTTTTTAAATGATTTAGATATGGAATGTGAAAGTTGGTCTCATATAAAGTCATCAGGTCCACACTCTATACTAAGTATGCCCATAAAGCTATTTCTTGGTTTCTCTTCTCAGTCACATCTAAAGTTGCCCACCTGTTTACTTTCTAGAGTACCTATTTGAAATGTGGAGACAGAGATCTCTTTCCTACAGAAAGCACACCTTCTCTATGGTCCTCCAATGTAGACACATCTGGATGATACATCTAAAATCAGAGTCTTCAAAATAAAGTCTAGATTACTAGGTAACTGCAGGGTATGTAAGAAAAACGGTTTCAGTTCAGAGGCCTGGTTCTGCCAAAAAGCCAAATGCTCAGTTCATGACTGTGTCTTGACAGACCAATAACTATGAAAGATCTGTTGGGGGAGGGCTTTATTCTTCCGAGAGAGAACAGCATTCACAAAACACATGACGAAGCAAGCTGCAAAAGCCAGATTGGCCTAGATTCTAGGTGTGGTAGACTTAAGCTGTGTCTTCAGATTCTCATATGGACAACATGGAGATAAAGGAGGTAAAAACTTTTCTATCCAAAAAACTATAAATAAGGAAATCTGACCAGGTTTTTTTTCCAATAATGCACATTCACCTCTCTTTCCAGGAGAGCAACTAGGCTACATGGCTGTTGTCTTGGCAGAAATACATATGAGAAAGAAACTTTGTCTGAAAAAAAATGTAGATTAAATCCCTGAGTCAATGTTTAGGGCATAAGATGTACAGGAATTATGTATTACAGTACCTCCTCTTCTTTGCGCATTTTATGTCTTTTTTTTTTTTTAAGTAAAATTGAAGAATAAAAAAATGGTGGGATTCAGATTCCTGAACATACCTGTCAAAGTAATTTTATAGGTAGGAGTTTGACTCGATGATCCCTGTAGGTCCCTTCCAACTTGGCATATTCTGTGATTCTGTGATTATGTAACTCTCAGTTACTGAGGCCCCAGCAGCCATGAATGAAGGGAAGTCCAGGGGGTGCAAGACAGCTGTACAGGGAGGTTCCTGAGTCTAAGAACACCCAAGCAGCAGCCCCATGACCCAGAAGCCCTCAGCAGCCCATCAGGAGAAGAGACACTGATTCTAGAAGTGATCCAGGGGCATTTAAATGGCTCCAGGGAGCACGAGCAACCCAGAGTGTGGCAAACAGGAGCAGACAAACAGGGGCGTGGCCCGGCAGTCTGCAGGGCAGTTTGTGCAGGCAGGATTAGCAGGAAGGGGTCCTCTCTGACCACCTGGAAGCAGCCAATAGAGGCAGCAAACAGACTCAGTAGCTGGTAAAGGAGAGCAAAGAGATCCTTTCATTCTCAGTCTTATTAGTGTATTAGTTTAAGCCTGCTAATGATGGAGTTGATGCTCCATAAAGCTTGATCCCTTTTAGCTGCAGGAATCACAGGACCAGCCTTGTCAGAGCCCTCCAGACAGCCAGACCTGATGATGGCAGGTACAGCTCTTCAACCAAGGCACACCTTCTGCAGAATAACTCTTTGTCAGCCCCAGCCTCACAAAGGGCATCAGGCACTCCTGGCAACCTGTGACCTGAAGAAGCGAAGAGGTTGTGTAGTATTCAAGCAACCAAGCAAGAAAGAGATCAAGTATTTTCAAAGACACCACA